>NJDC01006286.1:180314-195913 GCA_002245475.1 Calephelis virginiensis
GTGTTCTGGTCGCGGAGGTGGGCGATGGGAACGTTAGTTAGGCTTGTCACATTCTGTGTCATTTGGAGGATTATTTAACACAGTAGTTACACTGCTTACGCGAAATTAGCAAAATAAAGGCTTATTTTACATTTAATTAAAGAGTGGTAAAACTGCAAATTACTGACTTGAATTTCAACATTATGACTAAGTACGCGAAAATTGGGTATCCTCGATTTTCGTGGGACTACAACATCAGATGCATACTTGGTACTTGGTAACATTGGAACCACTTTGCAAGTACCTACGCCCTTTTAAATAAAAATAGTAATATAGATTCACAAGATAGAGAAACCGATTTAAATACACAAATGAATAAAATTTAGGAGTAAATAAAATAAATAACGAATGATACACAATTGTAAAATACTACGTGACTCGACACGACTACTGTCTTGTCCTATCTATGAAAATTGATTTTTTTTTTCATGCATCTTCTACTGGCAATCACTACATAGTATAAAACAAAGTCGCTTCCTCTGTCCCTATATCACTTTGTATGTTATAATCTTAAAAACTACGCGACGGATTTCGATGCGGTTTTTTTAATGGATAAAATGTTTAAAGAGGAAGGTTTATATATACATTTTTTAGCCGTGCAAAGCAAAGAAATTAATGAATTGGAAACGACACGTTATATATAACAACAATAATACGATAGAGATACGAAAAGCGAGTGATGAAGTATGCTGGTATCCTGGGATCTAAAATGCCATCGCTCGTGCTTTAATCTGTTGCGTCAAGAGTCTCCGAAACCAGCATATTTGTATCAAAAGAATAAATTAATATGGAGGAAGTTAAGTAAGTGTGCAAGGAACGTGAAACTTTGTACTCGATACCCTTTGCCAACTCACAAGGGACTCGGCGTAAAGATATGTATGCATGTAAGAATGTTTTTTTTTATGTTATAGGAAGCCAAACAAGCAGACGGATTTCCTGATAGTAAGAAATTCACGCCGCCTAAAGACACCAAAGATGGTAATGATGCGTTGCCAACCTGAGGTCAGGATATTAGGCCTCGAGCAAAAGTAAGTTAACCGGCTACCTTACCCTCTGAACCGGAACACGTCATGACGCTATGGCGGCAGGAATAGGTAAGGCGGTGGTACCAATCCGGGCGAGTTGCCGCAAAACTCTACCACCTAGTATCATTGTAATTACGTTGTCATCGAATCGAGGTGGTTTCAGGTTTGAAAGAGGATGTACAGATCAGGTATTGTTCGCTCCGCGATATCGTAGAGCATCTAGCTGTGAGCCAGAAGGTATTCTGTAGGTTTATAGATCTCAAAAAGCGTTTATTATTAGGATTGAACATAAAAAACTTGTGGACATTTTACCAGATTATGATTAGACGATCTTTCACGATCTATGCATAGATTGTAAAGCATGTGTGCGGGTGGACGACAACATATCATCTTAGTTTGATGTCAATATTGGCATCAAGCAGGGCTGTGTGTTGTTAGCACGCTGGTACATTTCGTATTTGGACAAATATCTTAAAAGTTTAAGGTCAAATAATGTAGGAATGGTGACCAAGTGGTGAACTGGCTGCTTTATGCAGATGATGCTGTATTTTTGGGCTCTAAACCATCCGAACTGCTAATACTGGTCATAGATATGGAAGGTGGTTGTGAAGAAAGAAGCTTATATTTGAATGCGATGAAAAACAAAGTTACGGTGTTTGAAAGAGACGAACCATGAACGAATGTAAGTGTTTTAGTTGTTGATGTAGTGCTGATAAATCAATGAAACTGTATATCTTGGTTGCGCTTTTAGGAGGCATGGAAGGTGCACCGCGGATGTAGAAAGGAGAATGTGTGCAGTAAATATTGTGAATGGAGCGCTGGGTAAGCTATTTCAGAGCGAAGTTTTGAGTGAAAAGCAAGACTCACTTTGCATAATTCTGTGTTTATCCCAACGTTGTTGTATGGAAACGAGGGTTAGGTATGTCAGAGAAAGCATGAGGATGGGATGAATGTCGTGGAAATATGAGCATTACAGAAAATATGTAATTTCAATGCAATGCTGGGGTGTTACGCTCGTTGATTGCATTCGTTACAATGAGATCCAAGAAAGAGTGGGATTGAAAGAAATTGTTGGTGTTAAAATGAGAAAGGACTTAATCCACTGGTTCGGACATGGAGAAAGAATGACAAATAAAAGATTAATAAAACAGATATACAATGCGGATGTGAATGGATGTAGGTCCCTGGGGAGACCTAGGTTGACATTCCACGATCAAGTCGCTCGAGTGTTATCTGAAGGTTGTATCAAGAGTCTCCAAAACCTGCGAGTTTATATGCAAAGGTTAATACATGTTGAGGAAGCCAGGCAGGCCTGCCAGGATCGTGAGGTTTGTCACTCTATACTCTCTGCCAATCTCGTAAGGGACTGTGTGTGAAGATATGAATCTAAAGTTCTGCAAAGTTAGTCTAAATAATTCAGATCTGAAAATTGTTCCTCTCTAACAAACATGCAGGCCAACTTACAAAAGCATAAGCTTGTATTATATAGTTTTGATTTTCTAAATGCGTTCTATTAAAGATTCATTCAATTTAATTTTTTAAACGTTTACAAAAGAATGAGGAGGTTGTATGTTTGACTTATATATTTTTCATGTATGTTATTCGATGTCTCCGACATTTCTAAATTGATTTTAAAACTTAATTTTTTATTTAAAATAATGAACTGCCGAGGTCGTTTCATTCCCACCAAGTTTAGATCTGATGATGGAGTTTCAGGGAAATCAAAGAAAATACCTAGTATTTGTATGCCTACCTTACTTATTGCAATCAAAGTCTTTTTTCAGTCAGTCTGCTGCTCTTTTTTACTGCGTTTTAATTATTAGCAGTATCATTTGTAAAACTTATCTTGATACGATACAATTCAAAAAACTTATAATTTTAAACAGCTTATTCTTAAACCACTATCGCCTTTGTGCTCTAGCGGTCCAGGTGTTGGACTGGACTGCATGAGGTCCCGGGTTCGAATCCCAAGTCGGCCAACAAAAAGAAAATTGGATTTTTCCAATTTTCTAATAAAAAAAATGTTGGTCGGGATTGGAAATGTGCCCGGTTGGCGATAGGCTTGCCACCTATCACATTGTGGGACTTAGTGTCTTCGGCTAGTCGTGGGTGCCTTGGTTGTACCTCTGCCTACCTCTTCGGGGATATGGGCGTGAAGATACTATTCTTAAACCATTTTTAAAGAAAAATTAAAATTACGTGTTAGGGCAGCCGGTAGACCTGCACAGTAGTAATAAAACCGAAACCACAACAAAGCAAAGCACTTTAAACATCTGTAGTGGTTATGGGCTTCGGCCGTCTCTTAACATCAGGAGAGCCCTGTGGTTGTTTCTGGCCTGTGCCTTCCACTAACACAACGCCACACATATACACATGGACACACTCATACAAACACTCCCGTTCATAATATGCACAAACACACACACGAACACTTTCTTAACGGATAAGAATTAGATTAATAGGTAAGGTACATACAGTAAACATACTTTTAAATTTGAAAAGTACCCAACAATGTAATTGAAACGGCTTTTGACGCTAAATAAGTTGAAAGAAAATGTCAAGGATTTTTTAATATTGTTGACAACACAGGCACAAATATAATTCGGATGTCCTTTAAAATTCTTTCAAAATGAACAAATTTGAAGTCTTTTGAGTCTCCGATTATAACTACTTAATATTTCCTATTACATTGTGGGACATAGTATCTTCGGCTAGTCGTGGGTGCCTTGATTGTACCTCTGCCTACCGCTTCGGGATATGGGCGTGAATATACTTTTGTAATTATTTAGGTAGCAAAGTTAAGCTTCGGACCAACATTAGGCAGATTCTTTCATAGTGAAGGGTGAAGGCTGACGGGAATAATATTTAAAATCAAATATAATCCTTCTCTAATAATAAATTATTACCAAAATAACTAAATGTATGTAACTAAAGTCTTTGCATAACCGCATCCATTTTCACAAACCCGACTTAAATATTCGTCATTCAAGCATCGCTGGCTCTGACACCACTTAGCTGCGATTTTACATTCCCTAAACGTGAGGTATTAAAATTTTACATATTCTAAGAAAATAACAAAACTGTACTAGTCCGGGTGTTTTAAGTAGAATGACTGCCTCTCTGTCTATAACATGACAGGTGGCGAACCTATCGCCAACCGGTCACAAATCCAATACCTGGCAACGATATTTTTGTTAGAAAATTGAAAAAAACATAATTTTTTTGACCACTACCACCACCGAATCAGGACCTTATGAAGTCAAGTCCAACACCGGCCCGCTAGACCAGAGAGGCGACTTCAATGTTCATCTACAAGAAACCTATTACAAACTAGCTTTTACCCGCAGCGTTGCCCGCGTTTTTAACGTTCCCACAGGAACATTTTTCAGGATAAAAACTATTCTATGTGCCAACACAAGTAACCCTCAATGTGTGTTCCAAATTTCATAAAAATCAATTCAGCAGTTTGCGTGAAGGAGAAACAAACAAACAAACCTACAAACTTCTGCATTTATAATATTAGTAGAATTTCACTTAAGTTTCACTTAGAAAGCCATTCGCCAAAACATCAAACCAGATCACCACTTATCTCAGGAATTACATAAAAAATACTTTTGTTTGAGGAAATGTAAATAAGCAGCTTGGCCGCCATTTTGTAGGTTTAATAAGATTTAATTGGCGGCAAAGTTTCATTTCGTAGTATTCAGCGTCCCTACTGACGGACGTCGGCCGCAAACGCAATCAGACCTCGGTTATACGATGTTCACACTTCGCTAGTAACTAAGCTGCGAAAGGAGGTTTCAAATTACGCCTCTATTTATGAACAAAATGGCTTTTCGAATAAGTTTGTAAGGAAAACACCTAATTTACTTTTTTAGTATTAATAGAAGACCGTTAGTTTTATGCCTTGAAATACTGGGTTCTTCATTTATTATTATTAAAAACTATGGTTACATAAACATAACTTCATGCCAATTCACTTATAGGGTAGGCGGAAAGTATTGAGTACCAAATGTCACGATCCTTGAAGACCTGCTTCCTCCACATTCATTACTCTCATCATTTACGCTGGTTTCGGAGGCTCTTGAAACCATCCTCGGATAAAACCCATGCAATTTGATAGTATATCAACCTAGGTCTCCCCGGGTAGCTACATCCAACTACATTCGCATTGTATTTTTATTTTGAAAATCTTTTATGAGTCATTGTTTCCACATAACTGAACCAATGGAGCCCTTTCTTATTGTTAATCTAATGCTTTCTTTCAATCCCACTTTTTCTTGCTGCGGATGCTGTCAGCAAAGGTATCACTCCAAATGTATTAATATGACTATGATTGATATTATTTTAAACAAAATATTTTTTCTCCATTTTATATTTTAAATTCGTAACATTCCTATATTTTTTTTTTGTAGAGTACACAAATTCATTTCAATTTTGGTTTATATTTTAAGACGTTAGATTTAAAAAGGTAGGGCCAGGGAACTTTCCATCAAATTAAAACGAATTTCGTATATACGCAGAAAATAAATTACAGCTTAGAAATGTTACTAAACGTTTATTTTAATTAAAAATTGAGAGCTTAGAAATTCTAGCTTTTAACTTTTGTAATAATAATTATGACAAATTCATTGTTTTTTTTTAATTATTTTTTTGTGGACTATGTGTGTTAAGATATAGTCACAGAAATATTTAAACATACCAACATATAAATATTTAAACATACCAACTATATTGTGGTGTGCAAATATTTAATTAACATTTACATAAGTTGCAAAAATTACATAAAGATTCATTAAGAGATCTCGGGTTCCATGGTTTTAATATTTCTATGATTTACGGCCTACCACTTTATAGCTAAAGACAGATTGTCCACCAACTCTCTAAGCACAATGTTATGGCTAAAATACAAATTTTCATACATATTTATATAAATAGTACTTTGAACATTAGAAAAAAACTATGTATATACAACAGAAATACTACAAAAAAAGATACTGGTGTTAGTTTTTGAACGCATCTGGAAACATTTTTTTTATTTTTAAAACTTGTCTGTTTATCAGTAAAAATTGTACATACATTTACATTATACACAATTTTCATTTTATTTAAATTTGCCAAATGCGAGTAAAAAATGTCCGTTTAAGAAAAAAATAAAGCTGCTCGCTTGAAGCCATGACGATGAGTAGACTGTTCTATAAAATTTATGTAAATTTCTTCCAAACATTAAAAGTGATAGGAATATTCTACCTCGAAATCCCGAAATAATTGACCGGAACTTAACAAATAAAGAGCAAATAAGAACAAACATGGGTTTGTTATTTAATTATATTTCTTATCACGGTCGCGAGGCGGCTGTGTGCGGAACTTATCGGCTGTTGGATCACCTGCTCCTGGAGCTTATACAAATACTGCTAATGTCATTTACTTCTGCCAATAAATTGTTTTATTTTTGTAGAACCAGATCACACGTGCGACATTAATCGCAATTTCTTTTCCCTATCCGTACTTTTAAAATATATCAATTACACAATTACTACAGAAGCAATAACAAGGCCACCAGCAGTAGAGTGTTGTGTGTTGAGTTTGAATTTCGAACGAAATTACTTTACTAGCGCGTTTACGTTTGAACGATCCGAATATATGAAATAATTTAGTTGTTTCGACTATCCGCTAGAGGCGCTGACAATAACTCCGTACATTTAGGCCATTAAATGTAAACGCGATAGTAAAGCAACTCATTTCAAAAAGTCACACTTGGCATACTGAAAACCATTTTGCAAAATCCACCACCTAGCTATTTCTCTCGCTACAATGACAATACCATATTCTAGTACAGAGGATAGAGCAGTTCTAGACGGCAGACTTGCACAATAGGCCTAATAGTCTACACCGACGCATCTATAACATCTTGGTGACTATAGGCCAGGAATATCTCTTGCTATCAGTAGACCACACTGTGTATTCGCTGTCTGGAGCCTTTAAAAAATCCTACAACAAATGTCAATAAAGATGTTAACAATTTTGACACATATTGCCTCCTCATTTTAGATGTATGGCGTCTTTTAATTAATGGAACCAAAGAAATAAAAAAAAGAGATGCTAGACGTACCGTTTCAAATTAGTCAGGACATAAAAAGATGTACGGGTAATATATTTAGAGTCTCTAGAAATGTCTATTTCTTTTGTAAGTTTTTAGCATGGACGTTAGTCTCTGCCATTAGCCAAGTTTAATTTTTTTTCTGTACCTGTTATCGTCGGTGCTTTGTGGAATTCCATTCTAGAAACAATTTATTATTAATCTTTTCAAATTTGATTTACATTTTTAAAACATCTATTAATAGTAAAATTTAATAATAATAAATATGTAATAAAAAATATATTGTGGAAAGTACAAGCGTAGTTAAAAATCGTTTCTAAATTTAAATTTGCAGCAAATTATTCGATTTAGCAAAATAGGACTTAATAATAGAAACAGATAGTTCAAAATGCCGGGTAGTGACTCTTGGGTAAAGCGGTCGCCTCCTTATTGAAGCTCATTTCGTGAGATTTGCCAGCAAACAGAAAATACGTGTCGTTTATCAAATATACATGTTATAAAAAATTATGTTACTCACTATTTAGACTAAATTGAATAATCACGAAAAAACAGCAACCATGTATTCTTTCGATGGTGCCAAAGCTCTATAGAAAAATCTTATATCTGACTGTACTAAACATGTTCTCTTTTTATTTTCTGGGTTAAAAGAAGATAGCGATTAAAATAAGTTTAGTTATTAAGCAGTAGAATTTTTACCAATACTGCTTTTTGCAGCTGCTCGTTACAAGATACCAGCTCGTTTATAGTTTCTTGAACTAAGTCAACATCTTTATTATGTTGGCACTATTATTATTTTCTGGCTACGCGGAAAACATTGGTTATTGAATTATCTGCTCCTGAGGGCTACATAATCAAAGCCGAAACAATTATCTACTCTACTTGTAATTTTAATATTTTGCAGCAGATTTTTATCGCTACCTGTAAGCGGATGATTTCACTAATGGTTCCAGTAAACAGTTTTTCTTTTGTAACTGACTACTACTACTGTACTTATGTCGTGCTTTTTAAATAAATCTTATAACAGCATTTAGCTAAAAACAAAATTCATGTCCATTTCATTCATGTACTTAGCTATTACAACACTTTAAATACTCATATTTGCGACTCATCGACATCGCCCACTTTATTGTTTTCATCAAATTTCCCTTCTAAATTTAATTACTTGACGAGTTATTTGAGCTAAGACACATGATATAGCCGAAACTACGTATTCTGAGAGCACTACGGAAAATCTGTTGTGTAACGCTCGCTGACCGCATTCGTAACAGTGAGATCCGAGAAAGAGTGGGATTGAAAGAAAGTGTTGGTGTTAAAATGCGAAAGGGCATGCTCCGCTGGTTCGGTCATGTGGAAAGAATGACAGATGAAAGATTGACAAAGCAGATATACAATGCGAATGTGGATGGATGTAGGTACCCGGGGAGACCAAGGCTGACATTTCACGATCAGATCAATCGGATATTATCTGAGGGTGGTGTCAAGAGTCTCCAAAACCGGCGTGTTTGTATGAAAAGGTTTATGAATGTGAAGGAAGCAAGACAGGTTTGTCAGGATCGTGAGGTCTGGCACTCGATACTCTCTGCCAACCCCGTAAGGGACTTGGCTTGAAGATATGTATGTATGTATGTATGTATGTATGTACGTATTCTAGTCACATTAAACTGCACTAACGTGAGTCAGTTTTAAAACAAAACACTTTTTAACGGAATTGCAAAACTAAACAAAAATTCACGAAAAGAATTACCTTCTAAGACAAACACTTTAAAAAGGAGGCCGCTTTTCTAAGGCCCCTCAAACCCCCTGAAGCAGCTATCATCGTGAACTTCTCGAAAACTCCCAAACTAGTTGAGAACTTGCCGACAGCGAAAAAACTACTCGCGAAAGGCTTTTTCACTTTTATTGGGGAAACTTCAAATAAAGGTATCCTTCACGATTACTGAGGAGGATAACCTTCGGAGTCGGAGTTATCTACTTAGAATAGTTACTGCGTACGATTACGACTATAGATGAATTTTTATACAGGATTTATTCACGCGCGTATTTCAGGGATGGTTGGTAATCTTTTTAGCGTTTAGTTTCTGTTGTTTTAAATAGTTGGGTAGGTACTAGTTTTAATGGAATTGTGAAATATATAAATATAAATAATAAATACCTATCCCCGTGTTGGTCCGGGCTTCTTTGCAGAATAAACCATCTAGCCTTTCTGCCAGGCAGCTCGTAAAAGTTGAGCATAGGCCTAACATCACTAGCAACGTGACAATCCGGGCGAGTCACTGCGAAAATTTACTGGGTAGTAAAGTTTTGCAGCGACTCACCCGGATTGGTACCACCGCCTTACCTATTCCAGCGGCCATAACTTTAGTGCATGCCGCTGACGTGTTCTGATTCAGAGGGTATGGTAGCCGGTAGCCGTACTTTTGCTCGAAGCCTAACATCCCGGCTTCATGTTGGCAACACACCATTAC
Organism: Calephelis virginiensis; assembly: GCA_002245475.1. Classification (NCBI taxonomy): domain Eukaryota; kingdom Metazoa; phylum Arthropoda; class Insecta; order Lepidoptera; family Riodinidae; genus Calephelis; species Calephelis virginiensis. Next base: position 189,944 of record NJDC01006286.1, read on the forward strand.
CACCTTTGGTGTCTCTAGGCGACGTGAATTTTTTACCACCAGGAAATCCGTCTGCTTGTTTTGCCTTCCAATATCATAAAAAAAATGTTTTAAACGGTATCATCATGCACACGGTATGCAAATTTCATTAAAATCGGTTTAACAATTTAGGAGTCTATAGCGGACAAACAATGTAACGTGTAATTTACATAAAATCTCATGTTATACTATTACAGAATACATAACATTATGCCAAGTCAATCACCAGATGTATTATCAAGTAATTGACTTTGACGTAGTTATGTGACGACCTTATCGCTCACCAATGTAATAACCTTGTTCATGTTGCTGTATTATTCCAGTAGTTCAATACATCCGTAAATTCTTTATAATTGGAGGTACCATTCTTAACAGTGGTTCATATTTTTAAATGAAGAAATACTTGTACTGTTTTACGTATCACTTACCCTACTAATATTATAAATGTGAAAGTTTGTATGTTTGTTTCTCCTTCATTGGATAAACACATAGGATAGCTTTTATCCCGAAAAAAATGTTCCTGTGGGACCATTAACCAAACGGCAAACAGTTAGTAATTTATTATCTTATAAAAAACTGAAAAGTTTAGCTTATTATAGCATCATCAGGACTAAACAACTCAAGGTTAAGTTTTAACCCTGATGATGCTGTTGGGAGTTTCACCAAACGCTGACGATGGAAAATATCAAATATTTTCTAAGATGGTTCATCTGTTGATACCAACGCTGTTCCTTTTCCTACCATAGTAGTGTGCAGCAAGATGAGATCAGGGTAGCTAATAGACGTCATTATCACCTTTTGTAACTATGAGCAACATTTTCGAGTCGCCACTGTGTTCTTGCGGACCAGGTGTTGGACTTGACTTCAAGAGGTCACGGGTTCGATTCCTGGGTCGGGCAACATAAAGAATTTCAATTTAATTTCAACAAGAAAAAAATTTTCTCATTTTCTTATTAAATAAAATGTTGCTCGGGATTGGATATGTGCCCGGTTGGCCACAGGCTTGCACCTATCATATTGTGGGACACCAAAGGTGGTAATGGTGCTGAAGCCGAGATGCTAGGCCTCGAGCAAAAGTAAGTTTACCGGCTACCTTACCCTCCGAACCGGAACACGTCATGACGTTATGGCGGCAGGAATAGGTAAGGCGGTGGTACCAATCCGGGCGAGTCGCTGCTAAACTCTACCACCTAGTCAGATGTCATGGTGTTAGTGACGGTGAGCCTATGCTCGCCTTTTACGAGCTGCCTGGCAGGAAGGCAGATAGTCTATTCTACAAAGGAGCCCGGACCAGCACGGGTAAAAGATGGGATAGCTTACAGTTAGCGTGCAGTTAGAGACAGCAATCAGCCATGGATGAAGCGGAAGAACTAGTAGGATTAAACATTTTGCAGATTTGTATAATATTGATATGTCATTATATTTATTTTTTTAACCGACTCTTAAAAAATAAATAGGCTAACAATTCGTTTGTATAGCTTTTATATGGCTTTTATTTTGCTTATTCCTCGGAAACCGTGTCGCTATTAAGGCCTGAAACATTTTTCTCGAAAACCGAAGCAGACAATCCTAACAAACGTTTCCACCGCCCACCACCGCAATCATACCACGATTAAAGTCCGAGTTTATAAAACAGTCCTACTATTACTTTATCTATATTGTCGCAAAACTCACTTCGTCACAAAATACAACAATCTGCACTTGTACGTATCGCCTCGACACCGAGGCATAATCAGGAAATCAACCAAATCATAGAAACGACACAGCAAACGCAGTTTTTTTTTAGAAGATAGGTCATGACTCCAAAGCGTTTCCATATACAATTTATTAATGAATAAATTTTCTAGTACCTCGACGAAACTTGGAAAAAAATATTATGAAATTGCGACCAAGTAGTGAAAGTAAAGTTTTTTTATACAGTTATATTGTGCTTTATTATTATCCCATTACATACTAACAATGAAATGTCAAAAGCTGGAGATACCATAAGGGATACTTCACAGAACAAAAGTGTCTACAAAACATTTCTGACATCCTCAATACCGTAATTCAAACAATAGACTATAAACTGCAGGAAGGTTAATTAAGGAACCCTGAACATTACTTTAAGAAGTGTTTGCAGGTACAGTAAGCAAAAGAAATATCTGAAACATTTGAGATATTTGGGGTAACAGTTCTTTTAAAGTATTTCATAATTCATCACTTCAGAAAGTGTGATTTTTTTATTCATTATAAAAAAAGTATCTTCATTCCCACATCCCGAAAGTTTAGGCAGAGGCAAAACCTGGGCATCCACGACTACCTGAAGACTAAACTATAGTTTATCATTTTTTCTTAAATTTTAAGCTTATCGCCAACCTGGCACATATCCAATCACAGGCAACGTTGACTTTATTACAAAAATTGAAAAGACACATCTTCGTTTTTTTTATTATCCGGGATTCGAACCCAGTCCTCGTGAAGTCCATTCCAACACTGGGCTAGAATATTTTATAAGGATCCCACTACATGCTTTATTTTTTATCCTATTATTTATTAAGATGGTAAACATGTAGTGTAAAATATACTGACTAAAATATAAAAAAGCCCTTTTTTTTTTTTTATTTTTTTTTGTAATAGTTAAGGAGTAGCAATATATTTGTTTAATATAATAATTAATAATTAATACAAAAATGAGGTCTCTAGCAAACCTTTTCAAAAACGTTTTAAATTGGCATTAGAAGTTTACGTTCTTCTGTTATTCGGTAGAAAGCTTCTGAGTTGGGATAATCTTTAAATAAAAAAATACGAAATCTTTTTTTGATAAAAAGTACTATTATTTCAGAGCAGGCAAATTTAAAAGTCGTATCTATGCGTACTACGAGCCATGACTACACCGTAGCAAGCGTAGCAAAGCGCTACGTCATGCAACATATATCCAAACGGCGATTTCCCTTGCGCAATTTAATATTTGAATCTGTCAAACCTTCAAAAATCACCATTTCTGACTCTAGATAGACTGTGTAAAAATAATATGATTGAAATACATACTGAACTGATTGCAATACAATCATTTCCTCCACAAAAAGGCAAGTGGACCTAGAAAAACAACGAGGTATCACAAGTTTTATACAAATTTATTTTCTTCGTTTGACTTCTTCAGATATTTAATATAAAAAAACGATGGGTTGCACTCCGGGAGTGCCGGCAGATGTGAAAACTTAAATATGAACTAATTTATTAAATAAGTAAGGGAATAACTTTGCACAATTTGCTTTAATTATCAGTATACAAGTACTATCGTTTATGTGGTAGAAACAATATTCATTTATTGCGCTATGGTACACAAATATGACCACACGAATATTCTCGCAAGTGCCCTGAGCGGTGAGCCGTCTTACGAATTTTCGAGGTCACGTGTCCTGACTCGAGTTAAGAAGTTTTTAGCCATTCCGAAAAAAGTGCGCAACGCCGAAAAGAAGTTTTCAATTCAAAATATTTTTTTTGCTGAGAAATAATTTCTAAATGCCCCGTATTTTTCGCTACAATAGTTACCGTTTAATCAAAGAACTAAAGATTGGCTACATCTATAGATGTAGATAGATAAAAGCATTAGATATTTTGGTTCTACAAGAACTCGTTGAAGAAACCTAATGAAATGTGTACTCATTTGCCACTCTGTCTCAACGTAATGAAAGCAATCTACTTTTGAAAAGATTGATTACTTAGTTTTATTTGCAAGTGGACAAGATGTTTGACTAAAATATCTTGTCTGCCTCGTTGGTCGAGTGGCTAACGAACACGCACCACACCGACCAACTGCTAGGTTCGAGTTCTATTCCCGACGGGGGCAGGCATTTGTGGGATGAACATTTAGATGTCTGCATTTTCGGGTTTGGGTATTTATTAAATTTATTTAAGTATTTCTATGTATTAGTGTCGTTGACTAACACCCATATATTATACATACTTTGGGATTAGATTCAATTTCTGTAACTTGTCCAGTAATGTTTATTATTATTTATTATTATCTTGAGATTATGGCTTACATATTTTATTATTTTTAAGCTTGAATGACTTTTAAAACTATATGTCAAGCGCGGTAAAAGTCCAAAAACCTACCTTAGATTTCACTAATGTCATCTAGCTACACCAAAATTAAGTATTTTTCTCTATATCCCTGGGATCCCATCATCAAGTCTAGACTAAGACGTAATTTGATCTCACCTCCACGATCTCGTATTTTTTTTAAATTTGTTTAGGAACGATGGGCAAATCGTTTATTAACATTGTACATAAAAAAGTATAACAGTTCAACAGATATGAATATAGTGTAACAGAAATAAATACTTCATACAAATAATATACCCCTTAAAATACGAGACATCAAAAAGACAACAATATCAATGCTATGAAAGAGAAACGTTCAAAAATAACTAAAATAAATGTGTAATAAATTTAATTGCATTTGTATTATTTCACCGTGTGGTTCGGGCTTCTTTGTAGACCATCTGCTTTCCTGCTAGGCAGCTCGTTCAAGCCCAGCATAGGCTTACTGTCACCAACATCTTGACATCATACTAGGTGGTAGTTTCGCAGCGACTCGCCCGGATTGGTACCACCGCCTTACATATTCCTACCACTATAACGTCCAATACTTGCCGTTGACGTGTTCCGGTTCGGAGGATAAGGTAGCTGGTAAACTTACTTTTGCTCGAGACCTAACATCCCAGCCGCAGGTTGTCAACGCACCATTACCACCTTTGGTGTCTCTAGGCGACGTCAATTTCTTACAATCAGAAAATCCGTTTGCTTGTATGCCTTTCATTTATAAAAAAAAAATTAAGATATGTACATATTTAGGTATGTATTATAAGCTTCAACTCTAAACTCTAACACCTAGTGGTATAGGTATGGTATGGTAGTGGTAATATGCTTGTGTTATAGGTGTTAGTCAACGATTCTTAAACATATAAATACTTTAATAGATACCAAAATAAATTTAATAAGCACCCAGACAAGGAAATGCAGACATCCAAAATATGTTTATCACACAAATGCCTGCCCCCGTTGGAAATCGAACCCGAGCCTCGCGGTCGGTCAATGTAGTTAGGCGTGTACGCTAGCAACTCGACCAACGAGGCGGTCGAAGACAGAAAGTATAGGAAATCCTAAAACTTCCAACAAAATACTTATGTATTGAAAAATGTTTGGTACATTCTGATTAGCACTTCTCAAAAATACTCCTGGGAATAGATGTTACAAAAATCCTACAAAAATAGTCCAGTAATCAAAAACTAAACACTTAGGTGTTTAGTTTCAACAATCCCAAACTATCAACCCATTAATAATCTGTATCGCGTAAAAGCCACTTAAGCTACAAATAAAAATACAACAAACAGTACAAAAGACATTTCAAACAAGTTACACATAGCATTGTATTCTTTGTTCTTGAAATACAATATGCTGATTCACCTCGGCTCAATTATATCTCGTAACGAGTTCTGCCATTGTCGTATTGTATTTACACTCGACGATTTTCCGTTCGTTATTGTCGACGCGACGTTTGACATTAATATAGCTTGGAAAAGCGTAACCAAAAAAAAATAGAATATATTTAAAACAAGAAACTTTGTTTTCTTAAATACATCACTTATTAAAGTGTGATAATCAATGTAAAGATGGTTTTCCACAGCTGAAATTAAATAATAAAACACATATTATAATATTAAATAATAAAATATTCTTGAATTAAAAAAAAACATTTAAAAAAAACGTGCACGTCGCGATCCTTGCCAGTCCATTGGACTGCAATTCTGGCCCGAAAAAGTACCGCAGAGCGGGTTAGGGTGTTCCCTGGAGTTGACGCGTACCGATCCGCCCTCGTCGGTACGAAAAGAGGCAGATGCGGCGATGGGGGCCGCCACCCATCACGCCAGGCCCGTACAGGCGAATCGAGGAGTGGAGAGTGTC
>NJDC01006289.1:2576-25927 GCA_002245475.1 Calephelis virginiensis
TGACTACATAAATAATTGTGAAAATTTTGTAAATTATCGTAACGGGGCTCTCGCCAAGAATGTATATCCAATTCATTTCCTAGAACGGACGAACCGTATGCGTTACGAAAGCTAAACAACAACATTGAAGAATCGGGAGCAACTTAATAATTCGAACTTACAATAACAGCTCTGTTGTCCTATTTTAATATTACCAGAGATTAGGAAATAAATATTGTCTTTGATATTACTAAAGCAGCGGGAATATCAAATACATACATAGTACTTACAATATCTTAATGTGTTAATAATAAACTCGCAATATAAACACAGTGGCGGATAATTTCATTTAAAAGCCTCGCCGGAAAGGTAGGGGAACACTCCTACATTTCCGGCCTTTTACTTTTACCTTACCTACCTTTACGTGTCTCTTGTGTGTGAGAGTCTGTGTCATCATAACTTTTGCGATCGAATAATTTTAATTCGGATTTTTTAGGTTTTGTCGGAGGTTGTTGAAATTTTTCATTTTAGTGCTATTGACATTTTATTGTTTGAGTTAAAATATGTTTATAGGCGTGTATTTCTCGCTATAACAATGGGTGTTAGGGTTCCGTAGCCAAAATATAAAAAAACAGAACTTTTATAGATTCATCATGCCTGTCTTTATGTCTGTCCATCTGTATACCATAGCCATTTTTTACGAATTAAAAGAACTATACTATTAAAACTTGGTAAACAGATGTATTCTGTGAACCGCATTAAAATTTTCGCACAAAAATATAAAAGAAACATTTAATTTAGTTAATTCCTCATATCTAGAATTGAAACTCAATTTTTTTGAAGTGAAAACTTCTTTGGCGTTGGTGCGCACGTTTTTTGGGATGGGTAAAAACGTTTAAACTCGCGTCAGATTCGTAAGATGTCAGATTCGTATAATGCGACATTCCATCGCCAGCGCTTTATCGCTACGACAAGCTTGAAACTTTGTATGTATTATTAGACGTCATTCAGCGCTTTATTTGATAATTGTACTGTAAAGTGTAAACTGTTTCTTGCTTTGATTGCTTTGCAGTTTGTGGCAGATAAAATAGATATTAGTTTAGTAAAACATCTTTTAATTTGTTTGCGACTTGTAGGTATATCATAGCTTCTCAGTTAATAGAAATTGCAGTACCTACAACATTGTGAAGAAGTTTAACTGTTTTCGAAAAAGTTGTAAGTATAACAAAGGAAACAATAGTAGAAAGAAATTCGATACACACATATATATCATATTGAATTGAATTACGTATAAGTTTGTAAAATTACATATTTCATCATATTTTATCTCATAAGTAATACTAATTTAACTGGCCGAGGTAAATTATGAAGTGGACGTACTAGTAGGTAGGTTCCCTAACCATTCCAAAATATAAAAATTCACAACGTTAATATTCAAGTTTTCATTTCTGCCGGCAGTTCCGGAGTGCAACCCGTTTTTTTTAATGAACCTTCAAGTGTGAGGTGGGGTATTTGTGGAAAGGTCTTCAAAAGATATTTTGAGATTTCTGTTATAATTTTTTTCTAAACTGAATAGTTTTTACGCGAGAGACACTTCCAACGTAGTAAAATGTCCCCACCCTATAACTTTTAAAATAGGAGAACTATAAAGCTAAAAAAATATATCATGTACGCTTCATTGTAAACTTCTGCCAAAAAAGATTTTTTTCAATAAGTCATAAATCGTTTGTGCTTTTTTTATTCCTGCTATAAAAGTCTAAAATAACAGGAAAACCAATACGAATGATGTGTAGGTATCTTGTGATTAAAAAATAAATATTTTAATCAAAAAGTTTGACAACCCACAAGATTGTTACAAAATAACGAATAGCTATAAACTAGAGGTCAATACCTTTAATAGCCGTGACACAATAAAGTTGTATTATACAACTAGTAGCAGTTCCAGTTAATACATTATGAATTCAAATGGGTTGCAAATCAGACCACGTTATGTACATGACATAAAACTCTTAGGCCCTCCTCACACATGCGAAATTCCGTTACTAAAAATTCCGTTTTCGAAAATTCAAAATACGAATACCTTACAAATATACAATTTACAGATTCATTTGAATTTCGAACAAAAAAAATTCGAATGTATGTGGTAGCTATGGATTCGCTGCGTTCGGATTTTTTTTAAAATGGAATTCCGTAACAAAACTTCGAATGTATGTAGCGGGCCTTAGAACGCGTTTCGGGATCGTAGATTGAGAACGTTTAAATGCCAGTTGCAGTTATATTTATAGAGCCACAACCGCATGCCACTGACGGAGTGAGTCACCCGGTCAAACGTCTGCTGGGGCAGCCGCCTTCATTACTCACATGTGCCTACACAAAGTTTTTCAAAGATATTCCTGCTGCAACGATGATTTTAAATAAAAACTCTACTAAAAATAAATTTCTATTCATCAACACTTTTCGTAAAACTTAGCGGATAATGTTGAAAAAAATTATAGCTAAAACTAAATGCGGTATGGAATGTTGAATCTAATTTTGCTTACATCAAAAAAGTGAATTATTTTTGTAACATGTACATACATATTTTCACGCCAAGTCCCTTACGGGTAGGCAGAGAGTATCGAGTGCCAAATCCTACGATCCTGATAAACCAGCCTCCCTTCCTTCACATTCATTACCCTTTGAATACAAACATAATATTTTATTAAATGTAGAAAGGCACTCAAACTTATATATTCTTTAAATAAGATAGACATATTGCCTGATTATATCATATTATCACTTATATGGAAAGCTATCAAATAACAGTTCTAAATGTTTTAATTTTTTTCTGTTTTAAATTATAGAGAACTTATTTCGTATGCTCGATTACACAAATGAAACACGCTACACCAGACATTAAAAAACTTTTGTGCACTCAGTATCGTAAAAACTAAACGTAAGAAATTGAAATACATATTATTGTCAATTATTATGACTCTCTGCCTACTCTTGGATTTGGCGTGAAGATATGTATGTATGACAACATAATTTTTGTCAATGATCCTCTATTTTACTGTATTTAAACATACTTATCTTAGAAATTGCTAATCTTTAAAGGTTATTTGACATTTCTAGAAAAGTATCTTGATGTCCATATCCCCGAAGTGGTAGGCAGACGCACAACCACTATTAACCGAAGATACTAAGTCCCACAATTTGATAGGTGGCAAGCCTATCGCCACGCTCCAATCCCGGGCAACGTTATTTTTGTTAAAAAATTGAAAAAACATATTTTTAATTTTTTTGTTGCCAGACTTGGGATCGAACCCAGGACCTCAAGAAGTTAAGTCTGACGTCGGACCGCTAGACTACAGAAGCGATTCAAGAACTGACTTAAAATTTGGAACAATTAAATAAATTGATAAGATAAATTTGAAAGATTGTTTATTTTAACGATACCAGTTAGTAATGGTTTTGTATAATCTGACCTCGATTTATACAACATTACTAAACAGTACTAGTTTACAATTGAAAAATGGGAATCTGCCCAGTGAGATAATATGAGGAAATATTGTTAGAGGTTACCGTTCTGGGACGCTATTAAGAAGTTTTTTATATCTTACAGCTATGCGGATATTGACTCCAGCCTATCTGATGAAAAGGGCTCAATTGATCGAAGATGGTATAGCAATAAACTGGAAAATATTCCTAACAGAATCTATACTATCTATCGTCGGCACATGGTGGAATTCCATTGTATACACGTTTTTTTGTAGTTAGCACTTGTACTTATCCAATATACACTTTATTTAACACTTTCTTTTACTCTCCAGCCAACCGGTTATGACGTTAAATCAATCAAATAGGTATTGAATGTTAAATTAAAACAGTTTTTTTATCTTTAGTTTCAAAACCCTGATGACGCTGTAAAAAGTGAAACCGGTTGGCTGGAGAGTAACAGAAAGTGTTAAATAAAGTGTATAGTGGAGTAGTGTTAACTAGAAAAAAGACGTGTCTATTCCTAACAATTTTGTCAATTCTTTAAGCAGCAACAAATGCCATAACTCATTTATATAAATAAACTAGCTATTGTCAGCGGCGTTGCCCGTGCGGTCCCACTGGAACATTCTTATGGGATAAAAACTATTCTACGTGTTTATCCAAATTGTGCCAAATTTCATGAAAATCGGTTCAGCAGTTTTTTTAAGTGAAGAAGTAACAAACAAACAAACTTTCACATTTATAATATTAATGGGATATACCATTTTGTTGCAAAGATAGTTTTCATAAATATGGAAAGTTACACAATATAGTGAATTATATACACACAAGAATTAAATTATGTCAAGAATCTCTAGAACCGGCATGTTTGAAGAAGGTAATTAATGTCAGTCTGAGAAAGGTCTGCAAGGATAAGGCATTCGATACTATCTGGCTGACTCACAAGGGACTTGGCGTGAAGATATGTATATGTATGTACGTTACACTCCTCAATGCAGAAGAAAATGTTGATCACTTTGTGTCACAAATGAATTTAGTCGCATATAAATAGTTATTTCAATTAAGTAAAGACATATTTAAACGGTAAACTGTTGTTTAAATTTTGAGTTTATGACCGAAGAATTCATGTTTTTTTTGTTGTTATCCATTATCTATATACTAATACGTGATGCCAAAACTTTGGACCCCTTTTACGAAAATTGCGCGGACGCACGAGCATAAAATTTGGCACACTTATAGTTTATGTGTAGGAGAAGTGCAGAACGCTAATATTTTTTATAATAATGCTTACAAAGTACATTAAATCAATAAATAAAACATTACCCACACTAGCATGCATTTGACACACACAAACAAATATATTGATGATAATGATAAAAGATCACAAACGACGCACTAAAAAGTTTGGAAACAAAGTAGTTGGTCTTTAGAAACGAAGATGGCGTTCTTATCAACAAGATATTAAAATTTATTATGGTCGAATTTCGACCAATGGGCGACCACTAGTTTTGTTAATTGCCCAAAACATTTATATTTTGAAATGGGATAAGCAATACGTCATACAAATATGTTATTGATAATATGAAATAAGTAACATAAACGGTACTTTTTGTGACGTTTGTATCTCTTTATTTTTTCGCTATTTAGAGATTAAATAATGGCCCATATTCCACATGTGATTTAAATCGAGTGACTCAGAGCTTATCATAGCTTAGATTAAAAAAAACTATCATTGATATCAAAATGGTCGGTCAAGTCATCATTCATCGAATTCTTCATCATGATAACACAAATACGCATCCATTAAAAAGTAATTACTACGCTTGGTGCAATTTAGTATTAATCGCCTAGAACATCAATAGCTTTGACATGTGTTTGATATTTAATAGCGATGACTTTTCTAGATTTTCAGGTCACGTTATTGTTTAGGTACAAATCACTGTCATAAGCTAGATGAAATTCATAACAGTGGATCGAAATCCATGGAGAAAGTTACATGAGGTTTTTTGCGACATAACATAATAGAACTTTTGTTAGTTATTGATACGTACCCTAAAATTTTTAACAAAGCATTGGATTATTCGGATCCAATGCTATATATATAAATAAATAAATATCACTGGACAACTTACACTAATTGAATCTATCCCCAAAGTAAGCAAATTATATGCTTATGTGATAGGCGTTAGTCAACGATTATGATACATAGAAATACTTAAATAGATAAAAGTATATTCACGCCCATATCCGCGAAGAGGTAGGCAGAGGTTCAACCAAGACACCCACGACTAGCCGAAGACACTAAGTCCCACAATGTGATACGTGGCAAGCCTATCGCCAACCGGGCACACTTAAATGGATACAAGAATAAATTTAATAAACACACAGACCCGGAAGTGCCTACATATAAATGTTCATCACACAAATGCCTGCCCCCGTCGGGAATCGAGCCCGAGCCTCGCGGTTGATCGGTGTAGTTAGGCGAATTATTGGCATGAATCATGTATAAATGTAATAATGATGATGAATTCATTTATTCATTTTTTATTTTATAATATTGAAAGGCAAACAAGCAGACATATTTCCTGATGGTAAGAAATTCACGCCGCCTAGAGACACCAAAGGTAATGATGCTTTGCTAACAAATGTTAGGCCTCAAGCAAAAGTAAGTTTATCGGCTACCTTACCCTCCAACCGGAACACGTCAACGGCAAGCATTGACGTTATGGCAGCAGGAATAGGTAAGGCAGTGGTGACAATCCGGGCGAGTCTTTGCGAAACTCTACCAGTAAGTAAGATGTCACGGTGTTAGTGACGGTAAGCCTATTCTCGCCTTTTACGAGCGGCCTGGCAGGAAGGCAGATGGTCTATTCTGCAAAGGAGCCCGGACCAACACGGGGATAAGATTATGGAATTCCTTCGTTCATGTTACAAATAAGGTTATTAACCGATTTCATTTTATTTCATTTGCTACTCCGTAGGTTTCCTTTCCTATGCCCAGTGCATGTAAGTGACCTCTTCATACTGTAGGAGGTATATTATTTGAATAAAACAACATGTCAACACCAAAGTACGATATTATTGCAAGCATAACAAACAAGAGGTCCAAAACAACTCAAGGATCAAGTCCAAGTTTAGGGATCCTAGGAACTAGAAGAAGAAAATTAATTGAAACGGTTTAAAAAAAAACCCCTTCCGTAGGAACAAATTTCTTGAAGATCAATCAAATTTTATTTATAAAAAATGTATATCCAAGCTGATTTTCTATTCAACCATCAACCAATCGTAATTAATATTAATCTTCAGCTACCGTATTCAGTCAACATATTCACTTAAATTCGCCTTGTTCCACGAAACCGTTATAGACCTCGTTACCGCTATCATTCCACTGTGTTCTGGGAATTAATGCAATGATCTTCCTATCCTCCCTTGTGCGTAAAGTGATACACCGTTTTCATGGCTATCAGCATTGAATTGCTTATGAGGCACCTAGTAAACCCTTTGACAGTGACAGATGCACCAATTCTCATCTAGTTGTTTCATCTAACTTTACTACCTTCAATACATACATATGGACTTTCTATAAGACTTTTTTTTCCATTTGATCTATGTATTAGTGCTCTTGGCTAACAACGTTAACACAAGCCTACATTATTTAAATTTTGTTTTAGATAATTTATTAAGTTGGTTTATGTCTATTTATTCGTAATTTTTAACGTAGCTATTTAATGCTATTTTTATATTGACATTAAATATGTCGACTAAACCTAGAAAGTTAGTTTTTATTTCTTGGTAGACGTTTCGATAAATATCACCGATTAGCTGTATCTGTCACCATAACATTAATTTTTACAAATGTTTTCCGGTCTGGACGTTTAAATTGGAAATTATGCTTAAGAACGTCAGTACTAGCTCTAGTGTTATTTGTCTTCTAATATTAATCATAGAAAATTATTTATAAACATTTGTTTTTTTATAAATTTTAAAGAAAGAAAAAATTTCGCCCCAGACAGGATTTGAACCTGTAACCTTTCGTCTCAATTTGTTTTTTTTATTTAATGTTCAAACAATTAAATAAAAATATCGAAGGAGTTTTGGCACCACCGTGAATGAAAGTAGTCGCGATTATTTTATTATTATTGAGTTTCGTGTTTGTATTGAGTGAAATTGGTTAATTTAGGTGGGAATTAGATTAATTCTGTTCAGTGAAAGTGCACAAAGGAAATAATCGTGAAGAAATTAGTGTATCGTCTATTTATTCGCTGCCGTCAAATCTCACTGGATGAGCTTGAGTAACGAAGCCACCGCTTTACTCAAGACCCTGACCTGACATGACTTTGTACATAGTGACTAATGACTGTATACTTTAAAAGAATTAACTTGACATTGGCAAAGTAAGTCGTGAAAAACGATCGAAAGCCATATTTATAAAAGAAGAAGAAGAAAAATATCGAAAGTGACTTTGAATTATTAACTTGAATGATTCCATAGACGTTTTTTTTGTTGTTTGTTATGGAAAACTAATGAACGTAAATGTTATTTTAAAAAACATATAGAAAAGTTTCAATTATGCTTTTTCAACGCAGTTGAGGTAAGTAACATTTAAAATAGACTTTAAATGGTACAAGATAAAGGTTGTTTTACTCTTTATTCAGATTTCATTAATCATTATTAATTTGTTCACACGTTATCTCAAGAGTAATGTTCGTGCGGTTACCTTGAACTGTTCGTTATCAGAAGTGAAAGTGATCGTTATTTTAATTTTTGTGTAGCTTACATTTAAAATAGTTTTTTATTAAATTTTAAAGTTTCACATTTATTTGTGTTTTACGTGCTATATGCATTTATTCTGAGTTTGTTATGCTGCCTAAAATATTATTTCAAATGTTTTTAAGACATAAGGTGACGACGAATTGACTTTCAGTTACCATTTCTTAGTTCTGTCTTTTCTCGCTATTTGCTATTCATTTAGAAAAAACTTAATCAATCCTGTGGTGATCAGGGTTTTATGTGTAGAATAGACCACATTTTGCCCACTTGATAGGCAGATCATAAGAGGCGAGCAAAGCTTAAATGGGTACAAACAGTAGCATTTGTGATAGAGTGTCGTATAGCAGTTCGTCCGGGTAGGGCTTAACTCCTCCTGCCGCTATAATGAAAGTATCGTCTTCCGGTCCACAGAGTAGTGTAGCCGGTAGATTTGCACAATTGTCCTAACACCTCGTCCATGAGACAGCGACGCATTTAGAACATCTATAGTGTCAATAGGCCACGGTAATGTTATGTCATCAGAAGAGCCATGTGCTTGTTTACAATCTTGTCATAAAAAACACACTTTTTGTAGTTTAAATATTTAATCATACCAGAGATTAGTTATTGTCTTTGATCATACTTATGTAGTTTATCTTGATTTGAGTATTTAAATTATTTACTTCGTTATTGTAGGCAACTTGATCATTATTAATGTTATCCTTCTTCGTATTTTAAAATTTTAAATTAACGAAATGAATGAAAGAGATTAAGATGAATGAAATATTGTTGAAAATTTACCTTGCTTCTAACGTGAACAAAAATGTAAACATATGCAATCTTGTTTGAATTGCAATTTTGAATTATTTTAATTACCTCACAGTGGTTTCAACTAATCTGCTTTAACGTAATCCAATAAAATACGTAGAAAGCCGTTAAAAGCTTTAATACTCTTGTAGACCTGGCCTACGTTACGGTTTAAAAGATTTTAACCGTGACTTGGTACATTGGTTATTATTAAACTTGTTTTTAATTGCCACGTGGCAAAACGTATTAATTAATATTATCACACCGTAAGGAAGTTGATAATTTAATTATTAAAAATAATGTATTTTGTTATTTTTTAAATGAATCATCTTTGTGTAATATTTTTTAATTACCTGATCAAAGTTTTACTTATGGCTTAAGATTTTTTTTCCAATTGCAATGTCTTTAAACTTGTTGTCATTCGTTAAATTTTAACGATCCGTAGTGCTGTGTTTTTACGAAAAAAAGTATCCTATACCCTAATAAATTATCCATGGATAGATAGACTTATTTGTGTGCAATAGTGCTGTTTCGATATAAGAACAAAATGTTATTGACACATTGTTATCGCTAGTGTTGGGACACGGCTTTTAACACATTTAACTTGCATTCGTTAACCAACCTACAGCTATCGAATGAACTGTCAATTAAAGTTTGCAAAACAGATTCGTTGTATACTTTAACTGATAAATAAGCAGGGTAGTGGTTAGTATCTACTTTTGATATGAAAGTTTACAAAGCTTTATACGGTTTACTTAATTAAGTATCTTTTGCCTTACTTATATCTATCGTAATGACGGGCAATGATAGTATTTGGGAGAGATAGAATTGGAATGACAGTGACAGAATTTGCGAGTGTTTTTACAGTGGTGTTAGGCAAACTAGTGGATTTCCTGTTTATAAGAAATATACGCAAACTGTACACTGTACTCTACTTGTGTACTTGGTCCAAAATCTAGATATTCAAAATATAAGTTTTCTAACTGTCCCAGTAAGTTGTAAAGGCTTAAAAATACCCGACATGGATTTAATCAATTACTTATACTTAGTTTCATAAACTGCAGGCATATTTAAAGATGTGTAAAGTATGCAGTTTTTTCTAATATTACATGGATTTAAAATTTTACTTAATTTCTATTAATATTTTCGGAAGGTTACTTTTCATTCACACTTGCGCAACACGTGCTAGTCTTTAAATAATGTTGGTAATTATTTAATTTTCCCGTATTGCTCTGGGCTCCTTTGCAGAATAGAGTATCTGCCTTCCTGCCAGGCAGCTTGTAAAAGGCGAGCATAGGCTAACCGTCAATAACACCGTGACATACTACTAGGTGGTTGAGTTTCGCAGCGACTCGTCCACCTTACCTATTCCTGCCGCCATAACGTCAATGCTTGACGTTGGCTTGTTCCGATTCGAAGGGTAAGGTAGCCAGTAAACTTACTTTTGCTCGACGCCTAACGGGGCCTCAGGTTGACAACGCATAATTGGCGGCTTGAATTTCTTACCATCAGGAAATCTGTCTGCTTATTTGTCTTCCAATATATATAAAAAACTATTGTCTAATTAGACAATTGTGAATTTTCCCAGTTTTCGAACATTACGATGAGTAAAATTGCAATTTTATGAAATTGTAATTTGTGTGTTTAATAGATTTTATAACGAAGATGTTCACCTATTTGTTTTTTTTTATATTCTGAATATATTTTGCAAAAACATCTTCTTCATTATTACTATCAATTAGGTCATTCCCGTCTAGAGACAAATATGGTTTTATCATATTCTATGTTTTTCCGCATTTAAAATTAGGTACTGCTTAATTTGTTTACCTTAAGTTAATCATCATTTAAAAGCCCCATTGAGTTTTATAATTTGATTTAGTTATTGAGGATATAATGAACTACTTATATAAACTCTCTCTAGATGAATTTCAAAATTGATTTTGGAGATATTAATGATTACTGCTATGGTGATATCAATTAGGCAAATATTTATTAGAGATTGATTCGTTAGCAACCCGGGCATTAGTTCGTTTAGCCCTTTGTTCGCTTTCCCTCTAATTGATGCTTGTAGTTATAAATTTATTCAAGAATACTACTTTTGTAACACCTCAACGATTAATTGCTAATTGCTGCTTTCTCTGGTTCTGTGGGACAAGGGCTTTAATCAGTGAAGATAAAATGTAAAACAAGGGATAATCAACATATTTGATTGTTTCTGTGTTTCCATTAAGAGGCTCGTTGTTCTGGTTTTCATTATTTGTCTCTTTTGTTACAGCCGTGGTGGTTCGTTATCTTACGAAGAGATATATTGGCGAATATAGTTCAACGGGAGGTGAGTTTTCAGTTTATTTTAAACTATACGACGTGTTGGTCCGGGCTCCTTTGGAAAATAGACCATCTGTCTTAGCTCGTAAAAGGTGAGCATAGACTTACCGTCACTAACACCGTGATATCCAACGGATTGTAATTTGGTCACATACTGTTTTTAATAATAGTCATAGTGATCGTCATACTCGTTTATGGCATCATCCTAGGTAAAATTATCTATCTTGTTGTTTAGGTGGATACTAGGTGTAGATTTTCGCAGCGACTCGCCCGGATTGGTACCATCGCCTTACCTATTCCTGCCGCCATAATGTTAGCGCTTGCCGTTGACGTGTTCCCGTTCGGAGGGTAAGATAGCCGATATACTTAATTTTGCTGGAGGCCTAACACCCTGGCCTAAGTTTGGCAACGCACCATTTCCACCTTTGGTGTCTCTACGCGACGTGAATTTCTTACCATCAGGAAATCCGTCTGCTTATTTGCCTTCCAACGTCATTAAAAAAACACTAGTTTTATCAGCGGCTTGGCGTTTGTATTAAAATTATTTATCTATACCCTGAGATGCCATTAAGTTGTAAAAGTTTTTATGTTCTTCTTCGAGGTCTAATATATTTCTATGCTAGATTAAAAAAAATGGTTCAACTCTATCTAAATTAAACCAGAATATCCATTTAAAATACACACTCACGTTTATCTACAGATCTTTAATTATTAACTCATTTTTATTGCGGTTGGAAATAAAATTTCAAATCCTTAAAAATAATACTTTTTTTTAAATTTTTTGTTGAACCAGAGATAAGTAAATTGTCTTTGGTTGAACGCAACACTTATTGGCATGATATTTTTGGACTTGAGGTGACGATATGTATATAATATATGCTTAAGTTCGGACAGATATGAAAATCCTATTGATACTTATTATAAATTCCAAAGTTTGTCTGTTTTTTGTTTGTTTGCTACAGACTGCAGCTAGACCAATTTTCATGAAATTTGGCACACTCATAGAGAGTAACTTGGATTAATACATGGGACAGCTTATTTGTCGAAAAAAATGTACCTGTGGGACCATTAACTACAGCTAGCACTGTATATTTTTATTACTGACCAGTCAATACCGCCTTCTATTTCTTATAATAAATTGGATTTCCCAATTTTCTAATAAAAAAAAATGTTGGTCGGGATTGGAAATGTGCCCGGTTGGCGATAGGCTTGCCACCTATCACATCGTGGGACTTAGTGTCTCCGGCTAGTCGTGGGTGCCTTGGTTGTACCTCTGCCTACCTCTTCGGGGATATGGGCGTGAAGATACTTGTTACTTGTTTATTTCTTATAATTTATCCATGTTAACAAATCATAGACTATTTATTATCAATCGATACCAATGTTATAAATGTGAACGTGTGTTTATTTGTTTTTCTATAACAAAACCATGCTAAGATGTAATTTTTATGTGTGAAGATAGTTGAAATGTTGGAGAGTGATAAAGGCTTGTTTTTATCTCGATATCTATCGAGTTTAGAGAGCATGTATTATATTATAACATTAATCATAAAACATAGCCAATTGACTAACAACTGATTGTGTCCTGCTTTTTATTTATATAAATAAATATTTATTTAAAATTGCAACAACCTGACTCCAATTTTGTTACAACGTCATCTAGGTACAACAAATATGCATCGAATATAACTAAAAACCACCTGGAACATCTTAATCATCTACAATGGGATTCTATGATCATAGATATTAACGAAGTACACAAAAACGAATACCACAAGATATTTTCTTATTTAGCGTCGTTTATCCACGAGACGAAACACCATATGAATATTAATGTTTTCATATACCTATTGAAACAAAAAATAATTAAAGTTGTGGGCAATCCTATAGACAAATTGGACACATTTAAAATATCAAACCAATTTCATCAACAGTTAAATACTAATAAATTGAAACGTCTTAAAATTTTAATTGGACAATCATTTTGTTACTTTATTTTCTGAGATACGACCTACTTAAATGACCATTTTGTACATTAAAAATAATTGGTATTGCCGATGCGTAATTATAAATTAAATTTATAAATATGTTGTAGCATTTATTTATTTAAAGACAATTTTTTATCTTATAAATGTCATTCTGCAATCATATCGTTTGGGTATTATCCGAGGGTAGTGTCTCCGAAACTAGTGTATATGAATGAAGAGGCTGGTTTGCTATAATCGTGAGATTTGGCACTCGATACCTTCTGCCTACCCTGTAAGGGACTTGGCATGAAGATATGTTTGTGTCTGTATGAATAAATGTCAACCTTACCAGTTTACAAGAGGTCTTTGTTTTGCTTCAGCTATGGAAATGGGAAATAGTCACTAGAAACTTTAGATGTTATAGGTGCGTCGCTGTCGTGTGGCATAGATGTTAGGCCTAATGTGCAAGTCGACCAGCTACCCTACCCTTCGGACCGGAACATGACACTGACACTATGGCGGCAGAAATAAGTTAGGGCTTCTTTGCGGTTGTAGTAATGTCTTCCAACAAAGCTCACCTTGTAGGGAACTTTGATTCCATCTCCGATTACTATGAAAATCTACAGTCCAGACGTATGCAAGCCAATGTTTACAACCGGTTTTTAAAACTGTCTGGAACGCCCTTTAGGTAGTACAATATTATTTTTGAATTTAAGCATTCCTTCCTTCAATAATCTTATTGCTCACCAGGGCAATGATCGAGTTATTTGGATTATTATTACAAAATGAAATACTACTAGTATTTGATCGAATCTACCTAATCTTTTCTGACTATTATAATATTAATGCTTGCTACTGTCGTATTACGATAATGTGGATGGTGACTATTTTACAGCTTCAATATGGCAGCGCACTTCTGTAATTAGATTTCACTTATATTTTTAATGTAAATTGTAAATTACTGCCATGTAATGCTGCTACATTTACATTAAAAATCTAAGCTTTTACTTTTTGTACTTTGCACAGCGGGTTAGGTATTATTTAAAAAAATAATACCAAATTATTTATTTATAAAAAACATTATTGTATGATAATATTGACAGTAATATTACAGTAATTATCTACATACAAAACATTAGGAACTGGTTTTGCCTTAGATATTTTCAGCGTGGGTCGATGTTTGTTTTGTAACCAATAATACATATTAATGCAACCCATACATGGTCATCGTAAAGCACAGCCCACGTGTTTACTTAAAGGTAATAAAAATATTAACTGGTGTGAGTTATTATTTAGTTTCATAGAGTAATTGATTACTGGTTTGGTTATGATAGACCAAGTCAATGGCCGCAACTATATTACTATTGTAACGCTGTTATTAGAAATTTGAAAATATACATGAAACAAAAGTTTAAAGTTGAAGTTACCCGGGATTAAATATGTGTTCGTTTGGCGATAGGCTTGATTTGACCGCCTCGTTGGTCAAGTGACTAGCGTAAACGCCTAATTACTCGGACCAACCGCGAGGCTCGGGTTAGATTCCCGACGGTGGCAGTTATTTGTGTGATGAACATTTAGATGTCTGCATTTAAGGGTCTTGTGTTTATTAAATTTATGATACCAGAATAAATTTGAAGAAAAAAATATTCTTGTATCTATTTCAGTATTTCTATGTAGTAGAATCGTTGGCTAACACCCATAACACAAGCATATAATTTGCTTACTTTGGGGTTAAATTCAATTTGTGTAACTTGTACAGAAATATTGTTTTTTATTAAACTTGAATCGCCTCTGTGGTCTAGCGGTTCAGCTGTTGGACTTGACTACATGAGGTCCCGGGTTCGATTCCTGGGTCGGGCAACAAAAAGAAAATTGGGTTTTTCTAATTTTCTAATAATAAAAAAGGTTGCTCGGGATTGGATATGTGCCCGGTTGACGATAGGCTTGCCACCTATCTCATTGTGGGACCTAGTATCTTCGGCTAGTCGTGGGTGCCCTGGTTGTGCCTCTGCCTATCTCTTCGGAGATATGGGCGTGAAGATACTTTTTTTACTTAAATGATTATGAATAGATAATTATAGATAGAATGCATATTTTCATTAGTGATGACGTCACAAATCGGTAGGAAGAACCATTTCGGGTAGAGATCTTTAGTTGGGCCGATTTGGACCCATAAATAATACATACCCTTATGTTGATACTTGATGTTTTTTTGTACACAAATCCCAGCTTGATAGTTGCAATATCTCTGATGACTATGGGTGATGTTTATTTCTTACGATCAGATAATTCGTCTACTAACAATAAACAAGTTTTCTTTTTTACTTAATAGTTAGGATGTCACATTTATAAAACATTGTGTTTTAATTTTTAATTAAATTGCAACCTACAAATAATAAGCATTTTGCTTAAAAATACATAGTAAATAACATACCATTTTTCTTCATACGCGAAACTGCCAGAACCTATTTAATCTATGCTCGCCTCTTACTAGCTACCAAATAGGAAAGCCAATTCTAAATATTCTATTAAACTATTTTATTACTTTTAATCATTTAAAGAATTAAAAATACCGTCAATATAGACTCAACTATTTGACAACATTATAATATGCACCTGATGATTACAAAGAACATTGGAGAGTGACAAATATAATAAGATGGTCTCAATTGCCAAGTGTTGAGTGCCAATGTTTTATTTGCGACATTGGCAAGCCGTCCGGAGGGAGCGGTAAGGTTGCGAGAGGCCGGCGCCACCGGACGTTGACATCAAATGATAAGTTTTATGTGCAACTAAACCCCTGTTACACTTTTCGCTATGAATATATAGGCGGAGTTTTGGCGCCATCGAGAGAAAAGATGGTCGAAGATTTTTCATAATTATTGAATTTCGTGTTCATATTGAGTGAAGTTAGTCAATTTTGGTGGTATTTTGTACAAATTTGTTCAGTGATAGAGCACAAATGATATAATCATGAAGAAATTAGCGTATCGTGTATTTCCTCGTTGCCGCCAAATCTCATTACATGAGCTTGAGTTAATAGGCCACCGCTTTACCCAAGAGCCTGACGTGACTACCTGACGACTTATAACTGATGACTATGAAAATTAATTGAAATTGATATAAAATTTGATGCAAATTTCTACTTGACTAATGGCTAAATACTAACGTGAAGGCCAAAACCTAAAGAAAGAAAGAATATATAGGCAAAATAAATGATTCTTAGTTTATAAAATATGTTTGTGATTGTGTCTTATGCAAAAGTAATTTTGCCATCCATCGATCAATTCTAAAAAAATATTTATTTTCCGTAGTATTTTTTAATGTACAAGAAGTCAAACATACAGACAGATTTTGTTACTGTGAGAATTATACGTTCTTTAGGCGTTTAGGTATCTTTATACTAAAGAACATGTGGCCAAGCTGTGGTCGGGGTCTTGCGCTTTTTTTGTCACCTAGTTTTTTGGCTACCCTTCCCTAAATTTCTTGAGGTAGGAAAAGACAGGATGTAATATAAGAAAATGGTGCAGAAAACTTTCACATAGTACTATTACATAAGACTATTTAATAAACTTGTTAATTTATGAATAAATAATAAACATTTTGCATTTTTATTATTATTTATTGTTATTTTATAAGGTCGTTATCTCAAGAAATTGAATTGTATATTTAAAAAGAGTAGTTACAAAAAAAAAATCAAATATTATGCTAAGCATAGACTGCACCGTGTGCAGAAGGATATTCTAATTTTTTATCGTAACATTGGCAAACCATCCGAAGGGAGCAGTGAGGTTGCGAAAGGCCGGCGCCACCGGCCATTGACACTAGCTGATAAGCTTTATGTTCAGAGGCAGGTCCGTTAGATACTCTTTTCCTTATGAATAAAATAATAAATAAATAATAACTGTGTAAATATTTGTTTCGCCAATATTATTATTAGTACCAACGCCATCTGTTGACGTGTCCGTTGTGTGAACAGAGGGTACCAAAATTATGCATTCATTACATAAACGTTTAACCGTAACTAGCGCACTAAAACTGTAAAAACCTGACTTCAGTTTTACTATTATGTCGTCTAAATACCTACACAAAATGAAGTATTTTCTTTTAACTTCCCTGAGATTCTTCATCAGACCTAGACTTGGTGACACTAAGACTACCTCGGAAGTAAGCTCTTTCAAATGGAAAAAAAATGTTATTTAGAAAAGTCGGAGAAATCGACTAACATATTTATCTATCTCTCTATCTAACATATTATATAATTCAAATCTACGAACAAGAACCCGGCTGCCTTGATGGTAAAAGGCTACCGTGGCATAAAGGTTATAGCCTGACTTATAGCCACAACATCGCTTGACTGGACATCGTGATGTAAAGGGAACAAACAAACAAACACATTTTCATATTTGTAATGTTGAGTAGCGATGCATGTTTTGGTAAGCATTCGGTGTAGGACTATATTGTCTACAGGTTATTTGAAACTCTTACTAACTCTTATTTATTTTTAGTCATTTAGTAATATTTTAAAGTAAAGAATGTTGCGTGAATGATATTGACCTTCAAATATTAGCGCGGAAAGAGAAACTGATATTAAAAATAGATTAATATCATCCGTAGTATTTTTAGTTTATACACTAATAACGTAGCTAAAAGTGGTAGGTCTTTCTAGACACGATTTTTTTATGTATTGATTTCACTCTTTGTGGTATTCTTCCTCCTTTCCTTCTTTTTAGTCCAGCAGAAAAACAGTACAAAATTTTAAGAAAATTTTTGGGGCTGTGAAGCGTTCCTGAAATTTGTCAATAATATATTTATGAATTTATGTTTCTCTTTTATGATAAAAAAAATGACGGTTTTATTAAAAATCAAATTCGTGGCATATTTAATATAATACACACAAGTATGCAGTTAGTTAGTTTATTTTATTCCATATTTAAAAAACATGTATACATATGTTCAGGTTAAGTCCCTTGCGGGGTAGGCGGAGAATATTAAGTCCCAAGTTTGAAAAAATATGTAGCATTGATCCTTAAGTATGTGACAGGAAAATAAAAACTAAAAAAAATTTTTTTTTTACAGATTTCTTGTACCAGCATCGCGTTTCATTTGATGGTGCTTCGTCTGAAGTGGAGGTTTTGGATACTTGTGGCTGTGCTGTGAGTATATTTTATAATATATAATTTCACAGATATATAACTCAAGACAGGAGTCAACTCTCATTAAAAAGACCTTAAGATCTTGGTCCTTGCAATAAAAGATCACAAACCATTGGGCTTATATCTAATCCAAATAAATATAACACAGATAATTAGTCTTATACTAGTAGTGGAGTGCTGTGAAGTTACTTGCTCTGGTAGGGATGAATCACCTTTCCTATTCTGCCTTTAAACTGATACTGTCATATTCCAATCCGGAGGGTTTCATTGTCGGTACACTAGTACAATGAGTTTAACATCCCGGCTAGAGCACTTCGACGCTCCTTTGACATTTATGGTGTCCTTAGGCTACGATTATCTCTTACCATCATGAGAGTAGTGCTCTTGTTCGCTGCCCTAAGTCATGAAAAAAACATCAGATTGTAGTTCTTGCCATGAGATAGCGAAGACAGCGATTCCTGTTCTCTATAACTACAAAGCCTCAAGTTCTTAAGCTGATAAGTCTCAAGAGTATCATAGAGTTCCGGAAGACTGTCGACCTTGAGGGGCGAATCACATAAGAGATTTTATCACCTTAGATCTATGTCTCAGTGATCCACGGGGAATCTAAACTCGTAGTCCTAATCGTAAGAACTAGACTATCATGAGAGTCGTGAGCCTGCTGTCATACTTGCTTGATATTATATAAAAAAAATAAAGTACGTGATACCTATTCTAAGTCGCCTCTGTGGTCTAGCGGTCCGGGTGTTGGACTTGACTGCATGAGGTCCTGGGGTCGAATCCCGGGTCGGCCAACATAAAGAAAATTGGATTTTTCCAATTTTCTAATTTAAAAAAAAGTTGGTCGGGATTGGAAATGTGCCCGGTTGGCGATAGGCTTGCCACCTATCACATGGTGGGACTTAGTGTCTTCGGCTAGTCGTGGGTGCCTTGGTTGTACCTCTGCCTACCTCTTCGGGGATATGGGCGTGAAGATACCTATTCTAAATACAGTAATTCTAGCAACTGTTTGGCCGTGAAGCGCTGACCTTGAACTTGTACGCGATCATGAATTCTTTGGCCATTATATAAATGAAAAAATATTTTGACGAATAAAATATTTTAAGAAATATTAGCATATATACCTACTTATAATAATGACACATAGCTCTACTGTCAGAAAGCTACCTTTTTTGGGGTTTAGAATGTGAGTACGTATATACCTATGTCGCTGGAAGTAGCCCATTCAATCTTACTGTGATACATTGGCCGAAGTATATGCAGGCATAACATCAGTTCTTTTCGTTCTTATGGTCTCGTAACCTACTTATTGGCCGGTACAGTCTCAGCCTTAATTTGGCAACGCACTGTTCAAATTTTTTTATGTCTATAGACGGCTTGTTTTTATTAACAATGCGACCATTTTATTAACTTAGTACAAAATCAGCCAGCCTACTAAAAAGTGTAAAAGAAGCCCTTCTTCTAAAGAACCTGTTCATTATTTCCATGTATATGCTTAAATGTTGCACCTAACACTAGTAGGGTTACTCTTGAATCCATGTAAATGGATAATTAGAATGGGATGTCTTTTTATGAACATTTGAACACAGTATTAGTAGATTATTCACATTAAATATAAATCATATAATCATATAAATATTATAAATGCGAAAGTTTGTAAGGATGTGTGTATGTTTGTTACTCTTTCACGCTCGAATGGTTAAGCTTGTTTATCTGAAATTTGGAACAAAGATAGATTGTGACCTGGATTAACATATAGGCTACTTTTAATCCAGATCGCACAACGAGTTACTGTGAAAACGCGGGCGAAGCCGCAGGCAACAGCTCATACGTTAGCTCAATCCATACGTTAATAATTCGCTAGTGTTGTATTCAAGAGTACTTTAAACTTCATATTCGATTCCAATTTGCATGAAATCCAGATTCTTAAGTAACCCTAAAGAGTTACATTCCTTAACAAATTGCTTTTTTCTGTATAATAAAAAAAAAACATCTAACGAAGCTATTTTGTCACAGAAACGTGGGTGTCTCGCAGAACATCTCCGGTGGGGTGACGCGTTTGCTGTTGTATATTCGGTGTGCGACCGCCGGTCGTTTTTGGCAGCTGCTGAGCTGTTGGCGCTGTTGGAGCGGACGAGGCTACCCGGCTGCGCTGCCGTTACCTTGCTGGGTAACAAAAGGGACTTGGAACACGCAAGGTAAGAGTCACAGTGTTGTCACTTCCGATAGCAAATTTTATATTAAACTAGCTGTCCCGGCGAACTTCGTTTCACCCGTTCAGTATGGAAAATAATAAAGTATTATTTTTCCCATTTTCCCTGCAACTTTCCCGGTTTTTCTCTTCATAATACCCTTCTTTTAATAATAACTAACACAATAATGAAAGAATTAGCCAAATCGGTCCATTCCTTCGTAAGTTATGCGCTTACCAACAAGCTTTAGCGATTCATTTTT
This sequence comes from Calephelis virginiensis, assembly GCA_002245475.1. Taxonomy (NCBI): domain Eukaryota; kingdom Metazoa; phylum Arthropoda; class Insecta; order Lepidoptera; family Riodinidae; genus Calephelis; species Calephelis virginiensis. The sequence continues at coordinate 23,494 of NJDC01006289.1, forward strand.
ATATTATAGATTTGGACAAAATGTACCAATTGATCTTATCCTAAAGTAAAAAAAAATGTTTATTTAATTAATAAATTATTAACATGTTTGTAACTAGCATTTTGCCCGCGACTTCGTCAAAGAATAGTTACGATTTTCGTACAAACTTTCATACCCTGATATAGTCCTTTGGGGTTGATTTTATTTAAAAAAAATGTTTACGTTTGAAGTCGGATTTTTAGCTATTTGCATACCATGTTTCATCAAAACATTTATTCGCATTTATATTTATTCGCATTTATATTATTTCATGTATATATATGCTATTTCGCGATAGTGTCTGTTATTGTACTTGGATATTGTCATCTGCGCTAACTTCTAATTACTAGTAGTAAAATTAAAATGGCATTAAGGCCCCATACTTAGTCAGCCAGAAGAGCCAATCAGCGCACTCCCCCGTTCCATGATTACTGTGAAATATTGCGCTCTAAAGTAAACGTCTTAAGCGCCAAATCACTATTTTTGACATTATAAAAGTAATTAAAAAAAAATATAAAAACTGAAACAGTTATCTTTTAGGTATAATACTTATCTATGTTTATGTTAAATCTGGTGTCGACATTTTCATAACTGAAATAGATAGATGGGTTTTGCTTTCAGAAAAGGGTTAACTTTTTGATTTTTTTCTATCGAGCAAAGTGAAATGAATCGTGTTTTGGAAACACTAGTCTTATAAAGCATATTAATGTTAATCTTGTGTATTTTTGTCGCCAAGATCCATAATTGCTTTGTATGAAAAAAACAGTAAATTGCTGACGTATTTTAGCATACATGGCCCCTTAAGGCATAGAGAAGAATATGTGTCCCGTATGTCTAAGGAAAGCAAGCATACGAATTTTCTGTTGGTGTGACATTATCTATGGTAACTCTTAAAATAAGTCCGCCAGCTTCAGTGTATTCAAATTCTTTTATTTTAAAATCTTCCACGGGTTATCTTTTTCGAGCTTTAAATGAACCGAAGTCAGAAATCAACAATAAAAAACTGTTTCCCTTAAAATATATCATATCCTCTATTAGGTGCATATTATTTTTAAATCACATTTCACCTCAATAACCACTACATAGTATAAAACAAAGTCGTTTCCTCTGACCCTATGTCCCTTTGTATGTCTAAATCTTTAAAAACTACGCAACGCATTTTGATGCGGTTTTTTTTTTCAATAGATAAAGTGATTAAAAAGGAAGGTTTATATGTATATTTCATAACCGTGCGTAGCCGGGACGGGCCGCCAGGGTGAAATATTTCAGTGGCGCCATGTTTACGCAATGTTATGAATTAACAACATTCTCTAGTAATTGTGAACGTTACATTCTTCGGGCGCTTCGATATGAAAGTTTCTAACAGGATCCTCTTTATCCAAGCATTTTTCGAATAATCAGATGACAGAGACAGCGTATTGTGAAATATTACTTAAAAAATGACGAAAAAAGGAATAATATCGTTTTAGTAGTAATTTTTTTTTTTGGAATGACTAATGTGTTGCCAACCTCGCGGTTTTTACAACTTCACCGGGCTTTGTGGGCCGAGCAGAGTGCTCAGCCCGAGACATGATTATTTAGATGGATTGGACTGTTCCCTACAACGCCAGCAACAAGGGCTGTCTCCCGGGAGACCGTAACTCGACTTGGTGCTGCGTTCTGGTTACTGGGTTTTAGTAGTATTGTATATTACTTCATTTTCATTCCTCCAAATTGGTTTCGGGTTAAACTTATCTACTCGATGTACTTTTGTTGTTGCAAGCCGTTAACAGTTTACCTCATGTGTGGTAAAGGAACTTCAGTTTATTACATTAATAAAAATGGTGCCGGAAAAATACTTACTTCGAAAATATATTCTAAAGGTATTTTAAGCTAAAATCGCCATGTTGCTTACGACACAGACTGATAATATCGACTGTCAAGTGAGTGAAAAGTCCTGCAGACTGAACTAGCGTCCTCTATATTCATTAATCTTTCATGCAAACATCCAGAGGCTCTTGGGCCCACTCCCGATAAAAGCGATTCTTTATACGATTGCATGATTATAAATAAAAAAGAAATCGGAAATGGTTTTGCTTTCCAAACATTTTTTTACTTAAATTTTCAAATGACGTAAAATCCACATATTTGTGTTCAAAGATATTTCATTTTACGCAACATTAGTCTGACATTTAAACGAAGTTCCCTGGCACTCCAAATAATTAGTTAGTGAATATTGTGTTAGGCAAAGAATCCACACTGTTTAATTTTCATTAATATTTACAGTTTTTATTGACAATGTAGTTGTGTAAGTTTTTACACAAACTTTACTTAGCTTTATATGTGTAATTCTACTATTTATACAACTATCGATATTTTAATTTGATTTCAAACATATCGATACTTAAAATATATCGATATTTGAAATGGCTTACCA
>NJDC01006289.1:26809-50653 GCA_002245475.1 Calephelis virginiensis
TATAAATTTAATAAGCACCCAGACCCTGAAATGCTAAACGTCTTAAAACTGTAATAGAATGCCAACAATGTGTGAATGACAACAATTGTTCAGTAAACAGCGTCGGTAGTATAATATTTAGTGTTCTTTTGTTAAGAATTTTGTTTGGAAAGTAGCGTTAATAATATAAAAAAAAGAATATGTAATAACGTTTTACAAAATTGCTGTTTATTCCCAATTTTGACTACTGGACAGAAAAGTTTTTGGCGCTCTACATGCACGGGACAAGAAGTTGTAACAAGTGACAGGTCAATTAACAAGCTGATGACATGTAAGACAGATAGAGCCCACAGATATAAATAAACGTCTACGACATGTTAAGATCCTACAAGATAGGTAAATATGGCAATTTGTTAAATTGGCGTGTTTCCAACACCTTTTAATACAAATAACACAAATAACTAACATGAAACAAGTAGTTTATCACTGTTTGGAAACATTTTTAATTATTTATACGGGATACTCACGATTTCTTTTTCACGACGTGGTCACGACGGGACTAGACTAGTCCCGTCGTGACCACGGCCTATGCAACTAGGCCGAAATATCGACAAATAAAATAAAAAGAGATCGTGAGTATCCCGTATAAATAATTAAAAATGTTATTAATTCGCGACGATTTAAGTTTAAAATCCTACTGTTTGGAAAGATTATACCTATCTGAATATGGAATTAAACAGCTGCTCACTAGGGTTTTGAAAAGACAAATGAGTTTAAGAAAAAAAAGTAAAGTAAAAGTTAAGTTATAGTACAGTTGTGTTTTTTTAACAATGCACTTGTTCTCATAGTTGAAACGTCACTATTTTAAACGTTTTAACTTGACAACTACGATTTCGGATCATACATTTTTATAATTTATAATTTACTAATTTTACTCAATCTTCTTAACCTCAGAATTCAATATTTCTTTAGATTGATCTTGTAGAATGTTAACATACATCCTACAAGATAGGTAAACGTGCCGATTTGTAAAATTGGCATGTTTTCAACACCATTAAATACAAATAAAACAAATAACTAACATGAAACCTACTTGTTTCATTGTATTGGTTTATGGTACGAGCACTACAAAACCTTTTACATCTTGACCAATGGGACGACTTTAAACACTAAAACCGTTGAATTTTCTCCAAAGTACCCGGAAGATACACAGTAAATGTAATAAAATATTTCTCTTTTAAATAGAGTTGTGAAGACGGAAGAGGGACAAGAAATGTCGTTGCGGTTTGGTTGTCAGTTTTACGAGGTGTCGGCAGCCGAGTCGTGCGCAGGCGCAGCGCTAGCTTTTCACGCGCTTCTACGAGAAGCTCGCTCTCTAGCCCTATTATTGCCCACACCTCGCCGCAAACTCGCCGCCTACTCTGTTTCTAAGGTAAACTTTACATTATATTACGTGGCCTGCTGAGATGCAATCAGTTTTTATACAAATGTATGAGCGGGTTAATGTAGCTACTACATTCCTTTAGACCACACTTCGTGGTCGAGTAATTTTGTTTGAATGAGGTAGGATATGATTATTTGTATGATTGCTGTATTGCACAATGTGTGCGTGGTCTTGTTTGGTAAAAATAAAAAAAAAACTGTTATACACATGTATATGAGCAAGTTACTATAGCCAATACATTCCTATAGACCAACACTGAGTAGTTTTGTTTGAATAAGATGAAAAATGATTGTTTGTATGATTTTTGCTTGGCACAAAGTGTACGTTGAGAGTCCATCAAATCTTCAATGAACTTAAAATAGTCTTTGTTTTATTTAAATGACAAACAATATGATTATTTTGAAAGATGTATCTTTACGCCTGTATTCCCGAAGACGTAGGCTGAAATACAACCAGGACACCAACAACTAGCCGAAGGTACTTTGGACCTACAATGATATCACATCATAACATAAGTCGTAGGTGGTAAATCTATTAAAAAATAAAAAAAAATATGTTCGACCTGAGATTTGAACCCTACACATCGTGTAGTCAACGCCAACTCCGGACCAGTAGACCACAGAATATGGAGGCTACGGAGAAATAGTAAATTATTCGGAGTAAATTATTCGAATATATTTCGGTACGGAGTAATAGTATATTATAGTAATAGTAAATTATAGTACGGAGTAATTGTAAATTAGTAGGCAGAGAGTATCGAGTGACTAACCTGACGATCCTGGCAGGGCAGCCTTGCTTCCTCCACATTCATTATCCTTTCCAAACAGACCGCCATCCATATCATATAGACCGCCTCGTTGGTCGAGTGGCTAGCGTACACGCTAACTACATCGACCAACAGCGAGGCTCGGGTTCGATTCCCGACGAAGGCAGGAATTTGTGTGATGAACATTTAGATGTCTGCATTTCCGGGTCTGGGTGTTTATTAAATTTATTCTGGTATCTATTTAAATATTTATATGTATTAGTATCGTTGACTAACACCCATAACACAAGCATATAATTTGCTTACTTTGGGGTTAGTTTTAATTTGTGGAAGAAAAAATACAAACACGCCGGTTTCGGAGACTCTTGACACCACTTTCGGCTAATACCTGAACGATTTGATCGTGGAATGTCAACCTTGGTCTCCCGGGTACCTATTAATCCACATTCACATAGTATCAGCTTTGTCAATCTTTCATCTGTCATTCTGTCCACATGTCCGAACCAGCTGAGCATGCCCTATCGCATTTTAACACCAACACGTTCTTTCAAATGTATAAATATACTTACATGATAATTATTTGTCAACAGGTAATCGGCACTATCCTCGGCCTAAGCAACAAAAGCGTAAGGAAGAAACGACCGTCGCTCAGCATATGATCCGTCTCGCTTATTTTATTATCTGGTCTTGTTTACTCCATGGAGGAGTCTGTTATCTTTCTACTTATGTAGAAGGCTTTGTATAAGATGGAGATTCGGAGGTCATGGGTTATGACGCTGGATATGAGGAATGGATAATAGAACACGAAAGTACTGTTACTTATGTTTACTTCGCTCGAAGTTTGTCAAGTTTTTGTAAATAGTGCATATATTTATTATTACGATCGAAAGTTTTTGAAAATTTAGGTTTTTACAAAAATATAATAAATTTTGTAAAAATCACGAAAACAAGTGTATTGAAACAGCTTATGATTTTTTACTAATGAATTTTAAAGAAATTATGTTAGTATTTTTAACGTTGCTCGTTTTAGAGTGATATTTTTATATCATAAGCACGAAATAATCTGTTAGTTCCTGTACCTATCCAAAAATTGAAATTAATATTGACCGCCTCGTTGGTCGAGTGGCTAGCGGACACACGCCTTACTACACCGACTAACCACGAGGCTCGGGTTCAATTCCCGACGGGGGCAGGCATTTGGGTGATGAACATTTAGAGGTCTGGGTGTTTATTAAATTGATTCTAGTATCTATTTAAGTATTTCTATGTATTAGTATCGTTGACTAACACCCATAACACAAGCATATAATTTGCTTACTTTGGGGTTAGATTCAATTTGTATAACTTGTCCAGTGATATCTATTTATAAATGTATTGTTTTCTTGGTAACAAGTTTAAGTGTATCGTGAATTCTAAACACAGAATTTGTTTGATTCTGATTTAACATTTTAAATTAATAAAACTTTCATAAAGGCTGAGAAATCTTGATGCTAATAAAACCCGCTCACAAAGGAAAACGGATATCGAGTAATTTTATTCTAAGAACTATCTAATACGTCATTAATTTCACATGTAATGTCTATAATGATTGATATTTATTGATGAAGAATATATTTAAAAATCTATTTATATTTCGCATGTCCTTAAAATATATTATTTGTACTGTATTTATTATTTTATATTGTAATATTGTAGTATTATTATAAAGTTCAAATTTTAAAACATCAGTTGTAACTTTTATATGCCTTTATTCATAATTGAAATGTATATTAAATATTTATAATACATGCTATTACTACTAAGTATTTCGTGAAGATGGGAAAAAATACATTCCCAATCGGTCGGCTCCGGAGGTCCAATTCAGAAGCAGTAGGTGAAGAAACGATTTCGGTTCTCGTGATAATAAATATTCTTATTACCTATATGCAAAAATTAATTATGTATTGTTCACATAAATTTGTATGGATATTCTTATGCGTGCAAGATGCTATCCTTGATCACAGTGCATACCTTCAAATTTGTCAGATTATTTTCCTTATAATGAGGTATTGTGAGATTCCTCTCCAGTACTCAAGCAGCCTTAGATGTGAAAATATAAAACATGGGTCTATAAGATATCATTGTTTGGAAAGATTATTTTTATGCCTGAATATGGAATCAAACAGTTTCTCACTAGGGTTTTAAAAAGACATGAGTGTAAAAAGGTTTTAATACGGTTTGGGTTTTTCTGATAATGCACTTATTCTCATAGTTAAAAGCGTCACTATTTTAAGCGTTTTATCTTTCGACACCTACGATTTCGGATAATACACCTTTGTAATCTGTAATTTACAAACTTTCCTGAACTGTACCACAAACTTCTTAACATCATAATTCATGCAATTCCTGCATAATTGAACGTGAGTGGTAATTAAAACCCTATTCCATTCAATTAATCCTTTTTACATAGAGCATATTTTTCACTTATATACTTTTCCTATCAACTAAGTTATTTTGCGGTATGAATTGTGATGTTTATTTCTACACATGATAAGTAATTGATTTTATGTTGGGATGTCTGGTTTAGGATCATCAGCTTTGTTAACGGTGTCGAAATAATGACATAGTACAAGTTGTAACGCTGACATTCACGAACATTTAATGCGATGTGTACCTATTATTATAGGGCAAATTACATTTACAAAGTCATATGCCCTAAAATTGACAATTTTGTGACATATTTGTAATTAATCTAGAGGTTCACAAATTTTATTTTTGCTATTTTCAGTACTAGGTTATTACACTTTATAAGTACACGTATTTTAAAAAAAACAAATTTTAGTTACTAAACGTAAGCATTAAGTGGATCTTTGTTTTCACAGTTTTCCAAAACGTCACATCGCTTAAATGAAACAGAAAACACGAAAAAGTATGTGAAGGAATAAATACCAGCGTGTTTAAAAAAAACAGCCATAGATTTGTGACCTCCTAAAAATTAACAAATTACTTTAAAATTCTTGTTCGCAATTCCTGAATTATTCAAATAAGCTCAACAGAAAAAAAACGCTTAATATAACATGATACAATACAATACTTTATACTATTTTAATCCAAATGCAAAGAATTAATAAAATGCCAAATAAAAAGGGCAACGTGGTTTTAATGACATTTTTTTATTACATGTCCAGTGAATGTTACATGTGTAGAAATATTCACTAAGTTTTCCTTTTGTACAAACTTATTTGTTTGGTTTACAACATAGATAAGCTTACAAAATACATGGAATATGAAATGCAAACAAATGTACTGGCTGTTTTAGGTTAAGTTTAACCCACCTTGTAAGTTAAGTTAAATATAAGACTGCTTTTAAAGAGCAATAAGTTTATAGGAACATGTGCCTCGTGATTTATAAATTGCTTACTCAGAAATTTATAAATAAATATACAACATTTACTTATTTGTTTTAATTTGTTCCCAGAAAAGGTTAAATTTAATTGAAAAGACAGGGCTCGTCAACCTTTTGCCCACCAAACACACAATGATGACTATTCTATTTATATCTATCTAATAGTAACAAAAAGAAAGAGACGGGACATATTTGCCACTATATTTTTTCATAATATGAAATCTACCATTGAAAACCCTGCAAGTTACGATGTCCTTATTAATTTGAAGCATATCAAAATTTCAATTCAATTCAAAGAAAAAAAAAGCTTTGACAACTTAAACAGAATAGACACATGTGTAAGAATGCGTTAATTAATTGAGATTGAATTGATTCTAAATCTAAAAACAACAATAGCAAGCACTGAAAACTGAAAGCGCAGAAAAAATAAGACATCAAACTAACGACGCTGTTTACTTTTTAATTTTGTACAGGATTTTTCCTGTTTCAGATGTTTGACCTCTTTACATCTACTAACTATTTAAGGGTCAGATTCTGCGATGCTGTACACATTTAACAGCGTCATATAACTATTTAAAATATTTTAAGAAATCAGGACTTATCCATTTCGAGGACTAGATGACAGGTAATAGTTTTTGCGGTGACTCGCCGAGATTGCCATATTATATAGCCTATTTGCCGCCGTAATCGTTTTGTTCAGTTTAATGGGCTGAGAAGGCAGTAAAGTGTAAACAGTAAAAAAGAAGTTTATTATAATATCCTATTGCTGACATTCCTAATTATTTGGTTATAATACTAAAAAAATGTTTTCTTCTTTGATACTAGTTGTTGCTCACGGCACACAGGAACATTGTTTTGGGATAAATACTATCCTATGTGTCAATCCAAGTTATTCAGTATGTGTGTACCGAATTTCATGGAAATTGGTTTTGCAGTTTTTACGGGATGGAGTTACAAACAAACAGACAAATAAAATTAAGACATTTATAATATTAATAGGATTTATGCTTGTCAAGTAAGCTGCTGATCTTTTATTTTAAAAAAATCTGCATCTTAAAGTAAGCCCTGCAATTTGCCGGAACCTGAGACAAGTGGAAAAGATTGGTTCTCTAAACCTTGAAGCCATTTTTATAAATAAAAAACCATTTTTAGACTACGAAAAAATCCAGAATTTTTTGAAGAGGCAGGCAGGGAGACCACCATGGCATCCACAATATTTCATAATACACATTCCATAATATGTGAGGTGGTAAATCCATTAGGGACTTATGCAAACTTTCTCTGAAACGTCATTTTATTAAAAAAAACACATTTTAAGTTGGAGTCGAACTCGAGACCTCTTGTAGTTTACGCCAATACTGGACCGACAGACCCTATTGATGAATTTCATAGAAACCCTTCTATTCAATTGCATATTTTGAAATTGTAAACCTATGAGATTGTTAAAAACAAATGTAAATATTTAAGAGTGAAAGGGAGCATCATACGCCTCATTGCTCCAAATGTCAGTTCACCTGCTCTCGGTGCATCCTGCTTTTACTAACGTGGCTTTGGCGAATCATTTCGTAATCAAATATCCGCCACGAGTTGGTTTAACCTGCATAACACTAGTCAGGTATTAGCTATTCGACTTTTATAACAATAAATTATTTAAATATCGAAGCTTATAGCTGAACAATAAATAAATAACCTGTTAAATAATTTAAATTTAATTAAAGTTAATATTATGAGAAATATCGAAGCGAAATAGATTAAAAATACATAAATATTATATAAAATAACTTTGACTCAATTATAATAAATATTATGTGAATTAACAAAGCTTATAGATAAATAATTTTGAATGAATTAAAATAAATTATTGTTTTATTTTTTAAAGAATAAATATTATATCGCGGTTCGGTTGTTTGACTTGACTGCATGAGGTCCCGGGTTCGAATCTCGGGTCGGGCACCAAAACGAAAACTGGTTTCTTCCAATTTTCTAATAAAAAAATATGTTGCCCGGTTGGCGATAGGTTTGCCACCTATCACATTGTGGGACTGAGTATCTTCGGCTAGTCGTGGGTGCTCTAGTTGTGCCTCTGCCTACCTCGTCGGGGATATGGGCGTGAAGATACTTTTTTTCTAAATATTATAGGTTTTATTAGGGAACAAAAACATGGACAACCATGTTTGAGCTTCATGATGTTATTTTAGGTCCAATAATGTACCTGCCTGAAAGAGATCGCTGTTTTGGTTATAAGGCCGACTTTTTGTACAATTTAGTTCTAAATTTTATTTTTAAAGTATTATTGTGTATATTTATTTGGCGCTTATTAAAGATATTCTATCTTATACTAGTCTATGAAAAATCAATAGTAAAAAGAAGTTTGATCAAAATATTTCCAACGAGCTCACTTGATTTCTTGATTGAAGCTGTCACATGTTATAACAAATACCATATATTTACATGTGAGAGGTCAGCGAGCATATGGCTCCTCTGATCGTAAAAAAACATCGTGGCTTATATACACCATCGATGTTACAGGTTACACTGTCCTCTGGTCAGATTGTTAGGCCTATTGTGTAAAATTACAATATACTCCGGAGCAGAACATGACCGAGTGATTATGGCGGTAGATGGTCGTAGAAACCCGGTTAAGTTGGCAGCATTCTACCACCATTGGTCTTGTTGGTACTGACTTATATTTTAACCTATGCTCGCCTCGTACAAGCCACCTGGTAGAGAGGCAAGTGGTCTATTCCACTCAGCGGAGCCGGACCAATAAAGAAAAAACTCTCACGATGCAGTCTGTCGGGCTGGTTTAGGCCGGAAACGGTGAGAGTTAAAAAATCCATGATTATACATATATGAAAAATCAAAACTGTTTTTGTTTGTTCATATTTCAAGATGGTAACAAGATGTTTGCTTGTGAAGGTAGTAAGGGGGCTGAAGTGACAAAAACTACATTTCGATATCCAAATAGGTTTCAACACAAGAACTAACTTCAAGACGCGAGTGTAGCTGTAGTATTTTTTTAATAAACAAGGTTAAACGATTTGTAAAATAACATAAAAATAAAACGCAACCTTGACATATTTTTCTAAAACTGTCAAATGTCATATTAAATGTATTTCTTTTAAATGCTAGACAGGTTTACAGAGACAAAGACTTTTGGCACTCGTTACTGCGCCAAAACCTTAGAACCGTGGTGTGGAGATATGTATTTTGTCAATTTTTTTACTCATAAAAAAATGAAGGTCAGAGAAAGAATAATAAACATACGCAATTACTTAACCGATTATGATAAATTAGATTAACAAAAAGAAAATATGGTTTTACCCATTTTCTAAAAAAATGTATTGCTCGGAATCGGATGTGTGCACGGTTGGCGATAGGCTTACCACCTATAAGGTTGTGGGACTTAGTGTCTTGGGCTATTTGCAGGTGCCCTGTTTGTGCCTCTGCTTACCTTTTCGGGGATATGGGCGTAAAGATACTTATGGATCATATGTTTAACCCTGCCATTAAAGAATGTTTTGTAGTATTAAAAAACAAACAAGTTACAATAGTGCTGATAGGGAATACAAATAGCCTAAAGAATTTAAACATATAAATGGGTTATATTACCTGGTGCGTTGCCAATCTAAGATTCGGATGTCGAGCTCGCTGAGCATTTGGGATCACCGATTGCTCGAACCTTAGCTATGGTATTCGAGCGCTGTCAGCAGTACACACTACGTCAATCACCGCGCGGCGATTCTGTTAAAGAATATTACATAATATGGTAGTAAATAACCAAAATATAAAAAAAAGTATCTTCACGCCTATATCCCCGAAGAGGTAGGCACAACCAGGGCACCCACGGCTAGCCGAAGATACTAAGTCCCACAATGTGATAGGTGGCAAGCCTATCGCCAACCGGGCACATATTCTATCCCGAGCAACATTTTTTTTAATTAGAAAATTTGGAAAAACCCAATTTTCTTTCAAAACAAAAATATACATTTCAAAAAGTAGCTTTTGAATTTTCTATAATAAATAAGTAATTTATTTTACACATTTTTTTTGTAAATTTGATAACCTAAAAAATCAATATTGTCACCGTATGTACGCATCTAAATTTTTGCCTTATGTACGCGCCATTACAACTTATTTCAAGTTGGCTTCCAGTTTGTAAAGTGAGATAACAGAGAGACATGAATTTCTTTTTCCTGTTTCAGAAATAGCAATGCTTTTTCAACTTGTTAATTACAAGATATCTCTCACTTTGAGTTATTAAGAAACGATGACTAATGGAGGGATATACATCATTTAAATCGATAGTACATTAACTCTGTCTCTATATTCAAGGCTACAATTCATTAAATAAGTTTCTATTTCATTACCACCGCTATTTTTATTACAAGTATTTAAGAGAGGGAAAGTGGAATATCTTGTTTCCAATATATTCTCATACAATTTATTTTCACGTTTATTAGATAATAACAACTCACTTATCATCACTGGTAAGCGTCTCCCCCACTGAGATAGCAGAGATACGAATCTCTTAATTCACTTGCAGCTTTAAAGTGAAACGCTTATATTAAGTCTCTTATAATTTCTTATGAATAACGACCAAGTAGTAGTAAGGGATTGCAGTTTTTAAAGGGACGTTCTAAAATCGATATCATAATCAGTTTTCTCATATTATAACAAGCAGACAAAATGTCAAATGTGTATTGGTAGTGCTTATATGACAATGGCCAAATAGACAAGAAAAGAAAGACGAGGCCTTATGGGACTCAACGATATAGTTTAACGGAGTAATACAACATTAATTCCTTTGTTAGATACTAGTGGCCCGCCCAGTCTTTGAACGGTTATGAAATATACATATAACCCTTCCTTTTCAATCACTTTATCTATCAAAAAAACCACATCAAAATCCGTTTCGTAGATTTAAAGATTGAAGCATACAAAGGGATATAGGGACAGAAGAAAAGACTTCGTTTTATACTATGTAGTGATGATAGTGCTAGTGATGGGCGATAGGGTTATTACAGACTCACGTTTAAGATTTTTGAAATCTGGTTTCTAATGCCTGCAACACATCCCTAGAATTTCGTATCGTAGCAGAAGCTCTCACTATAGAGAAAAGAGATTATAAAGAATACATAAAATTCTTTTTAATTAAGTATACCTACAACTCGATCGATCTTAGATGTTACCCTCTTAAGTATTACGTCGAATACATACTTAACAATAAACGTACCTACCTAGTATGTCTGAAACCTTAACATAGTTGTGGTAGAACCAGTTACAATATTTCACTAAAACTTAATTATAATATTTAAACTATACACTTTTTGCTCACCAATATACTTGGTGAAATTAGCAACATGTTTATGGAAAGAAAAATAGCCATAATTAAAACTCGGCTTTACGCCGTTAAAAACTGATTCATGCTGTTACTTAACACAGCTCATGTTTCAATAGTAAGGTTCCATAAATTATATTAAAGGTTTATAAGTTGCAATCAGCGAGAGACTTCTATAGATATTAAAGTAGACATGCGATAAGGGAGTTTTTAGACATACTTATTGTATTAGCAGTAGAAATATAAACATATTGTATTAAATAAAGCCAACAAATGCATTAATGTATGAAATATGAACTGTATATTTAATTGTAAAAATGTGATTTTGATTTAATTAGAAAAGTGATACGTGGTTGACGCCTTTCTTTCATGCTAAATTTTTCTTTTATTGGGTGTCCTTGGATCGTAATCTTAGTAAAGACAAAGTTATTGAAATAGTACTATTGTAAATTACTAAGGAGACATTTTAGAGGGGTTAATGTAAATTTAAAAAAATCGTTATCTTTTCATGTTCTAGTAAATATTTTATAGTTACCTACTTATAATTAATAACTAATAATAACTAATTTTATAAATCTACAAGGTTTATTAGGTTTACGGTTTTGGTTTCTTGCTTTGATTATCCTAATTTTTTATCTTTATCACAACAAATGTGTAAGTTACCTTAATTTTAACCTACAAAACATAAAAAGACTGATTTCAAATTAAGAGAACTAATTATGGACAAATTTTGGCCCACCCGGAACGATAAAGGTGGATTCACTGTTTATCCATTACATTGCAAACCAGAGAGTATACGAATTGCAAATTTGTAATAAAGACCAAGACTTCATTGCTAAATGCGAAGAGTAACTAAGTTTATAATGATCACGAGAGGGCTTGTCTATTTAATTTTTTATAAAAATCTTTGTAATGAGTACATTTGGATAAATCATTTGCATTTATGAGTACGAATGTGCTCACTTCTGACCTTACCCAACTGAACATCTTTGAACATCGTAACTTTCTTTACGGATTCAACAATTGACTAAGTAATGAAATTATGAAACATACAAGAATTTATTATTTCGGAGGGTATTAAGTCTGCAGAACTTTATAAGGGTTGTGTAATTTTTTAGTTATGTTATTTGGTTAAAAATAATGGTATGCACGATATTGCTCAGAAATATTTTGAACACTCGGTATGTTGTAGGGGGACACTAAACAGGCCATATATTCTTATCACAATCTTATTTTAAAAACAAAACATAGTCTTGTGGCCAGGATGATAGGCATTGTTGAAGTCTATCGGCAACCCTAACGTCTGGACTGGAAGCTGGGTAAGTAAAGATGTAGGGGTCACAAGTTAACACTCTTTTTGCTATCTGCTGGCATTTTTTCTTTGAATGTACCTCAGTTCCCTTATGGATTTTATGATAACTGCTTTGCCATTAAGCAGTTATGCAACGACTCGTCCGGATTTGGCACCACGTTTTACGTTTCCTGTCATTATAACTTCAGTGTCCACTTCTGTCATGTTCCGATACGAGCGGCAGGATAGCCGGTAAGCTTTTCACGGCTTAATTCCCTAGTTTTAGGTGGGAATTGTAACATGCCTTTTTTGGTAGCTATAGCAAACTTGTAATTTTTGCAGGGTCGTACAACAAAAAAAAATGGTTTTTCCAATTTTTCCAATTAGTAGTTACTCAGTTGCACTTAATAATACATAAACCTCGGAATCATGACCTATCGTTCAAAAAAAAGGATCTGAGATAGGTGAAAAAATTATGCATTATTAAATAAAACTCAAAAACTACTCGATCATGACATAAATAATATATACCTATCACATTCTGGGACTTAGTTTTTTTGGCTAGTCGTTTGTGCCTCTGCCTACCTCTTCGGTGATTTGGACGTGAAGATAGTGAAGATACCTGTCTTATAACCTGTTTTTTGACAGCCTGGTTAGTCGAGTGGCTAGCGTACACGCCTAACTACATCGACGAACCGCGAGGCTCGGGTTCGATTCCCGACGGGGCCAAGCATTTGCGTGTATAAGATTCAGATGTCTGCAGTTCCGGGTGTTTATTATATCTATTCTGGTATATATTTAAGTATTTCTATGTATTAGTATCGTTGACTAACACCCATTACACAAGCATGTAATTTGCCTACTTTATGGTTAGATTCAATTTATGTGACTTATCCAAGGATATTTATTTATTTATTTATAAAGAGCCAGAGGGTGTTGGAATAATCTTGTAAGTCGACACTACAATCTGGACCGGGACATGACATTATCATTTTGGTAGCAGTAATAGGTAAGGCGATAGAACCCAAGTTGCTGCACGGTACTGTACCACCAGTGGAATATCATGGAAGGACGTAATAATCATACTTAATAAATCAAAGAATGTATTCATAAACATTAGGGCAGCTTTTTACGAACGTACCATATTTAATATTTGCCACCGTCGGCACTTGGTAAAACTTCCAAATATTCATATTTTTAAATGAAGAAACACTTGTACTGTTTTACGTATCACTTATAAGTTATTATTTTATAAATAGCCTAGCGGTTTCGCTTATGACAGCATCATCAGGGCTAGAACTTAAACTACTAAAGTTTTAATTCTAGCCCTGTTTCTTAGTTTAAAAATATGAACAGCAGTACCGTTTTATATCATATGTGGGTAGTTGTAATTACCGGCTCGTTCTTTCACGTCTATTCCTGACAAGTACTGAAAAGGGACGCATTTATCACATCCGTGCAACCTACTTTGATGCAAGCGAGACGTTGGATGAATGTAGCTAATTTAAATCCTTAGCGTTGAAATCTAGTGGGTGGTTCACCATCAATCCGCTAACTTGAATAGATAAGTTTGCAACGAAATGGTCATTAAATGTAATTTATTTGAAATTTAATACCTTAGGAGGATATGCGATGTGTCAAAGTTGACGTTTATATAGTTGATTTCGTGCTCTTGGTAGGTTTAGAAATTTTGAAATGTTTTCGTGAAGTTGTGGCCTAATACTTATTTAGAGATTTCTAAACATTTTATTGTAATTTTATGCGTTGTTTACTTTGTTTATTGTTTATTTATTTGCCTTCAGTAGTGTACATATTAGGTTTTACATTCTATACAAGTGCTTACTACTATACCAATTATTGGCATGCAAATACAATATATAAATTTTATAAGACAATAACTTAATCCACAATTTTTTACATTGAAATAAATAATAAAAATAAAAACAGTATTAGCAACAAATAATTACATGTTATCAATTAATCAAATCAAATGTCAATGAAATAATATTAGGCACATATATGTCAAAATAATAATTAATAATAGTTATATCGATTCTGATAGTTTTAAATAAAATTCAATAAATTCAAATTAAAAAAAACATTACATATAACCATATGGCTTTACTTAGATTTTACTGTTAGAAATTCTTTGTCTGCAAAATATTCATGTAAATTGTAATATGCTTTTTCTTTAAGGCACCTCGTTATCACTCTTTTAAAACGATTTATAGGTAGTTCCCTTGTTAGTAAGGTAGGAAATATATTGTTGTGATGTCATAGTTACCTACTATCTATTTATGGCAGAAGCTATAAACAATTGTTTTGCATATTTTTCAACATATTAGATACATGCCACGTATGGATTTGGATTACTACAACGGTGTGTTGCCACCTTTCAGCTTGGGCTACCCTACGCAATCAGGAACATGACCACAGATATATTTGAAACAGTGTAGAAACTAAGCCTAGTTGACCTCCTATTACCTACTTACACAACTTTGACATATCAGTCAGTGTTTTTATACCGGTTAACGTATTTAGGCAGTTTCCATACTGTTTCATATTTTAACTAGTTTTTATACATTATTTTTAAGTTACTTACCTACATATAGTGATTTAATGACTAGACAGTTAGGGGATTAAGATAAAATCCTGGTTTTGTTTCCAAAGTCTGCATAGCTGATAGTGCTTAATTGATTAAACATTTGGAAATTAGATGTAAATGTAATCATATTTTGTGTAACGTATACAACTGAGCTACTTTGAATATACAAATCTTTTAAGTTAGATAATTTCCTTGTTAGTAAAATCCTGATCAAAATTGTGACCAACTATTTCAACAGAAACAGCTATTTTAGCAGAATAACATCCAAAATCAAAAAGCTGATAAATTTCTAAGAACTTTAAAGAAAGCAACTAGATTTTGAAAGCGATAAAACTGCGTGTAAACTGTTTACCGATTTACATTAAAAATATAGAAACAGCTCTTTTACGATTTTGTAACAGCGATATATATACACAAACGGCTTTTTAAATACATCTGTATCTGAAGACAAACGATGTCATTAATATAAATTATGTTCGTTTAATAGTCTCAAAACTATATTATAATATAAATTTTACTTATCTTTCTTTTCGTTTCATATCCATAAACTATTAAATATTTCTGATATATATAAAGTTACATATTGGTATATCTTATTGCTTTATATTATAACTGCCTACAAGCCGTATAACACTAAAGTGATCCTAGGCAGTCGATACCACCCTTACTTAAAAGTCTTCTAAAATAGTATTTCCGGAGACAACGTAGATTTCTTCAAGAAAAAGTAAATAGGCTTCATCAAGCTGCGTCGCCTTTTCAAAAAAAAGAAAGAAATCGTTTATTAACAGAATAAAACTTACCATCGCTTCTGTGGTCTATCGGTCCGGGTGTTGGACTTGACTGCATGAGGTCCTGGGTTCGAATCCCGGGTCGGCCAACATAAAGAAAATTGGGTTTTTCCAATTTTCTAATTAAAAAAAAATGTTGGTCGGGATTGGAAATGTGCCCGGTTGGCGATAGGCTTGCCACCTATCACATTGTGGGACTTAGTGTCTTCGGTTAGTCGTGGGTGCCTTGGTTATACCTATGCCTACCTCTTCGGGGATATGGGCGTGAAGATACTTTTTTTTAAAACTTACCACACATTACTAATAAAAAAAACATCTAGAAATCTAACCTGACTCTAAACATAAGGAACTTAAATAAAGTCAAAAAAGTGATCATAAGATAAAGAAACAGAGCGTAGTAACATGAGTCCTCCACGGAAAAGCTCAGTATTTGTTGAGGCTTATACTACTCAACCCTGGTTTTCAGCTTTTCCTGTCTGACAAATACAGCCAACAGCAGTTGGCAACACAAACACAATTTTATCAATTATGCTGTAACAATAACACTATTCATTAGACTATTTGTATATCAGTGGACTGTGCAATATAAGATAGTATATGGTATGTATGTTTAAACTGAAAAAGCGTATATAATTGTTTTCAGTAAATATAGAAGTTCTAAACAATTTTTTTTTAATTTCTAAAAATTTCAAGTAAAAAAAAGTATCTTATATCCCCATATCCCCGAAGAGATAAAAAGATGCATAACCAGGGTACCCACGACTAGCCGAAGACACTAAGTCCCACATGTGATAGGTGCAAACCGGGCACATATCCAATCCCGAGTAACATTTTTTTATTAGAAAATTGGAATACCCAAATTGTCTTTTTGTTGCCCGACCCGAGATTCGAACCCGGGACCTCATGCAGTCAAGTCCAACACCTGAACCGCTAGACCACAGCGAACTGTGGTCGGTGATCTGTGAATTTCAAGTAAAACCCAAGTTTTCGTTTGAAAGCAGTCATGGATTAGCATAATTTATACAAAATTAATGTACATTCCAAGCCACTAGACATCTTGTCTTTAAGCAAAAATCTTTCAATCCGTTTGGTATTCAAGATATATTTAGCCAGACAGAGAATCCAGTCTGGTGCTTTTAATATAACCCGAGGGTGTCTTTAGTAAAACGATCAGATGTTAGATATTTCGTTTGTTTCAACAAAAGACACAAATAAAGCTGATTTTACTCGATTTTTTTTTATTTTTTTGGTGTCAGACACTAATCAATATATTAATACGTGATGCCAAACTTTGGACCACTTTTTATGGAAATTGCGCGGACGCAGCGACATAAAATTTGGCACACTTATAGTTTATGTGTAGGAGAAGTGCAGAACGCTAATATTTTTTTAATAATAATGGTTATAAAGTACATCAAATCAATAAATAAAACATTACCCACACTACCATGCATTTGACACACACAAACCAACATAGTGATGATAACGATAAAAAATCACAGATGGCGCACTAAAAAGTTTGGAAACAGAGTAGTTGGTCTTGAGAAATGAAGATGGCGTTCTTATCAACAAGATATTCAAATGTATTATGGTCGAATTTCGACCAACGGGCGACCACTAATAATAATAAATGATTGAATTAACAATAATTGAATGTGTATTATCACTTTAGAAGTCGCATTAGTTTGATTAAAGTCGAACAAAAAGTTGTCAAGTTATGCCTAATTCAAAAAAAAACCCGCATTAGTTCGGGTCCTCAGTGAAGAATGACCTCAGTCCTCATCTGCAACCCTGGAAGCTCGTAAGGGGCTAGCAAAGGTTGAATGTCAGTCAGTCAGTATTAACCACTGGTAGTAGAATGCTATGTAGGAACTTGCGCGGAAAGGGATCTATCGCCTTACCTATTCCTGCCACCATAGTGGCAGTTTCATGTTCCGGTCCGGAGGACAAGATAGCCGCTAGACTTACAAATTACGCCTAAAACCGTGGTCAGAGTGTACTGACGAACCTATAACATCTACGGTGTCTACAGACCATCGGTTATCTGTTACTATTAGAGGAGCCGCATGTTTGTTCGCTGTATTTGCCATTAAACAATACTTAAATTATATTAAACTTAAAATAGGTCCAAAAAGAAACTGCTTTCAAACAAAAAAGTAATAATTGAAATCTCTTTACCAGTAAAAATTTTGTGTTATATATGTATTAGGTAAATTTAGACAAAGAACTCTAGGCAGTTAATAAAATAAAATCTCAAGAATCCCTTTTATTTATCTAAAAACGTTGCCACGTATTTATGAATGTAATTGGATGCCACAGATCTAGACCAAACCCTATTCAGATAATTTTCCTCCATCAATTTGGCAGTTATATCTCGTTCAGAAACAAAGTCAATTAATCCTCATCACTCAGTTATGATTTGGTCACATAAATCACTCGGGATCTGGAGCGCATTTGGTATGAGAAGGTTAAAACAACACTTAACCGATGTTTAAACTGTCTTCTACTATTGCGTTCTCGATTGTATTTTCGTGGTTGTTTCATGGTTATGTTTGAATGTTTTTTGTATTAGTTGAAATCTGTTTTTTTACGCTAGTTGTTTTTTAACTACATTACGTCATAATTTTGTTATGTGCAGTTTTTGAAATTATCGATTAATTTACAATAACTATAGGTGCAAGCAAAATAGCCCGAAAAACGTTTGCTAGATCGCACGGTACAAGATATAAGTGCCTATGGACTCACTGTCTGCATAAGATCTTACTAAGTAGAGAAGTAAGAGTAGGAAACTGGATCTGCGTCCATTCCCAAACCCAGATGATTATGATAATATGATGGACAACGATAACAATATGACATGCTAAACTGCTAGACCACAGAGGCGATCATAAAAAAAAAATGAGTAGGCCACACGACGAAAGAGCATTGCTAGAGATGACTCGATTAAGCTATTTAAATTTGAATGATGTTGATAAGAAGTGGAGTCATTACTAATCGTCAACATCATCGTAGTAGTCCTATGTGAAACTTCGATTTTTAAATCCCTCGTCTATCTATGGTCTCCATAATAAAGCCTGTAATTTCTTTATGATATTGAAAGTCAGACAAGCATTTGGATTTCCTGGTTGTAATAAATTCACGCCGCCTAGAGACACACACCAAAGGTAGTAATGGTGCGTTGTTAAACTGAGGCCGGAATGTTAGGCATCGAGCAAAAGTAAGTTTAAGTAACCTTATCCTCCAAACCGGAACACGTCAAGAAGTCATGGCGGCAGCAATAGGTAAGGCGGCAATACCAATACGGGCGAGTCGCTGCGAAACTCTACCACCAGTCAGATGTCACAGTGTTACTGACGCTAAGCATATGCTCGCTTTTTACTAGCTCCTAACATGAAGGCAGATGGTCTATTGTGCAAAGGAGCCCGGTCCAATATGGAAACCAATTGGGAAATAAATAAATGGCCCTTATTACCCAGTTGGTGAACAATTTTAATCAATATTCATGAATTAAGTCCAAACCCAAGGTAGCTACTGTAGACAATTGAAGAGTTTCCTTCTGTCCTTCGTCTTCATCATCAGACACAGTCACAACCTATCTATGTGTAAATTTCTCATCAATTAAAATTATTTAAAGCCAAACACAAGGTAACTGCGGTAACCCGCTGAGGAATTCCCTTTATTATCCTTCGTCTTCATCATTAAACCCCTAATGACAGTCACAATCTATCTAGGTGTAAATTTCTCATCAATACAAATTTATCAAACCAAAACACAAGGTAACTGCTGTAAGCCGTTGAGGAGTTCCTTTGACTGTCCTTCGTCTTCATCATCAGACCCCTAATGACAGTCACAACCTATCTATGTGTAAATTTCTTATCAATACAAATTGATCAAATACAAACAGAAGGTAACTGATGTAAACCATTGAGGAGTTTCCTTAACTGTCCTTCGTCTTCATCATCAGATCCTTAATGACAGTCACAACCCATCTATGTGTAAATTTCTTATCAACATTATGTTTCTTATAAACAGAAGGTAACTGCGGTAAGCCGTTCAGGAGTTCCCTTTATTGTCATTCGTCTTCATCATCAGACCCCTAATGACAGTCACAACCCATCTATGTGTAAATTTCTTATCAATACAAATTGATCAAATCCAAACAGAAGGTAACTGATGTAAACCGTTGAGGAGTTCCCTTTACTGTCCTTTGTCTTCATCATCAGATCCTTAATGACAGTCACAATCTATCTAGGTGTAAATTTCTTATCAATTCAAAATTTTCAAACCAAAACACAAAGTAGGTGCTGTAAACTGTTTAGGAGTTCCCTTGACTGTTCTTCTTCTTCATCATCAGACCCCTAATGACAGTCACAACCCATCTATGTGTAAATTTCTTATCAATACAAATTAATCAAATTCAAACAGAAGGTAACTGCGATAAGCTGTTGAGGAGTTTCCTTGACTGTATTTTGGCTCCATCATCAGTTCGACTCCAGATCAAAAAATAAATAAACGCATTAGTCGCCCCTACATTTTTTGAAATTTCCCCTCAATTTCTACAGGATGCCATCATCAGGTCCTGGTTTCCTTATCATGGCACCACCCTCATAGTAAATCCATTCCAACAAAAAAATATATCAAAATCGGTTCACAAACGACGAAGTTATCCGCGAACACACATAAAAAATATATATACGGTCGAATTGAGAACCTCCTCCTTTTTTCGTAAAATACGTATTAAATGGCTTTAGGCAAGATTATTTATGAATATTACAAGATAACAAAGTTATAAAATATGAACATAACTTTAATTACTTAACGATTATTGCTTTCCAGATTTCCCATCGAAAATAACTGTTTCCCTTACCAAGCTGTAAACCAAAATTGGCAAATTATCCTAGTCATTTCGCATTCATCACGGCATGCTCGGCGGTGATTGACAGGATGTAATCTAAAACGCAACGCAATTTGTTTATATTAGGGTTCTCTATCTTATCTTTAACTAAAACTAATAATTACACCTTTGAAAGTCAAACCTTAAGTTAAACCAAATAAAAACGTGGTATTATTAACGTGACCAATTCTCTTTCGGCTCAAAACGGGACACAAATGTTTTCATCAATTAGCAATTGCATTTTTACATACTAAAGTACGATAAGTTAATGTGTTTGTGAGGGAGAAAATTTAAGTTATTGTTAATAAAAAAAAAATATATTTATTTATTGTATTACGGGACACGTACAGACGGTTGCACATAATAGATAATACCTGAAACTCAATTTGAGACACCACGATATACAACCGAAAAACGGGACGGTCCCCTTCAAAACGGGACGTCTGGTCACATTAGGTATTATTCACGTTATTAATGGATAGCGGTAAGTTATGGATAAACAAAAAACTTTTTTAAGCTGGGAATCGTCCCAGTAACCTGCCTGATGTCTCTTTGATGTGTAGACTTTGATTATTATTTAATTGTATCATTTCTTGTTTATACTGCACATGTTTGCAAAAAAAAATCAAATTATCCGATCTGAGATTTGTGAACTTCAAAATTGCACGCCGATATGTCGCGTTCCAATTTCTCCTAATTGGTTGGAGGGAAGGGTAGCCGGTTGACTTGCACAATTATAGCTCGGCCACAAGGCAGCGACGCACCTAAAACATCTATGGTGTCTATTGGCCACTGTTCGCTGATCTCTCATAATATATCACCTCTCTCGATAACGGATTTATTTTGTCAGTTTAACATTTTAGTGCTCAATTTTGGATAAAAAAACGAACTCAATTCAAGTAAATCGGAAAGGCTGTGTAATTTACTGTAGATATATAATATCTCTAATTTTATCGGTAAAAAACATTTCATATTGCAACATTTGATTTTTCGGAAAAATTATTGGATACTCAATAAGTGAAACTTTTTTATTATATTGAACAAGTAGGATTGCAAAATACTATTTCCGCATTTTTTATTTATACTTAAACTATTTCTAGTATTTTGTTTCTTTAATTTTGTTACGTAAAAAGTTTTTTGTTCTTACCTTTAATTTTATTTTGTAATTCTTCAATTACCTGTATTTTCTGGTTGTCTGGCAGAGATTGCTTTGAACGATAAGACCTCTATTTGTAATTTTTTTGTACTTTTGTTTCATATCTTATGTTTGTGTTTACATTGTACAATAAAGTGTAAATAAATGTTATGGAAAAATACGTAGTAACAATTAACGAATCTGAGCTGATATGTAAAAGTGTACTCGAATTTTAAAATGAAGTCGATTTCATATGTTTTATCTTATCATTTGTCGACGATCTCAAATAATTACTACCGGTCTATAATTATTAGACCCTCGATGAGTCAACTAGACTCGCACTTAGCATTTTTATACTGTAAATATTTTTATGAATCTCTCCGTAAAACTTGTTTAGATTGGAAACATGAATAATAGTTGATTAGCTGTAAGGTGTTAAGCTTCATTTTGCTGAACATCGAGTGAATCGAATGACTCACGAGTGCCTGTGGCGAAATCGAGACATTTATTTCTAGACTAGGCCAAACTCCTACAATAAATAATCCAATGTCGGCCGTTGCAATACAAACTGACAGTTTTATAATAACTTCAGCTAACTTCAATTAATATGGAAAAAAATTGCTATGACCATTGTATTTAAGTGAAACAGTTTCATGTGATCTATGGGCTGGAGGGTTGTATGTAAGGAAGTAATTAATTCTGTGTCATAATCATCATATTTCTGACACAGCAGGTGTCTGTGCGGGCGGCTTCCCGGAACACACTGGAGGGTTAGCCCTGCGAACACACTACATAGGCGGTGGCGATTTCCTTAATTGTTTTTTTATGGCATAAGATGGCGATCTTCAGTCGACTCACCTGTTGGTAGTAGATGGCTATGGCATATAGAAACCATAGATGTTATAGGTGCGTCGCTGTCCTATGGCTAAGATGGCTTATTGTGCAAGTCTACCGGCTACCCTACTGTCTGGACCAGGATTAGACAATGTCATTATTGAGGTTGGAATATGTAAGTCGGTAGATCTCTACCCGGGAAAGTTCCAGATACCACCAGTGGTATTGTTGGTAATGACCCCTGTAAGCTTCGCCTCTTACAAACAGCCTGGCAGAGCGGCGGATAGTCTATTTTATACAAAATACCCGAACCGTGAGAAAAAAATGTTTCTACTGTCCTTTACTGTACGTTGTGAAGTACTAAATGACATTTTAGTTTTCAAAAATTATTTATTGACTTGTAGCATCTGTGAGACTACATAAACACAAAATGAAATTGATTATTAAATGTGAAGGAGTGACAAATGATTTTATCTTTAAGTCTACTGGTAACACTGAAGTCAATTACGTGACAGATTCTAACAACAAATAAGAAAGTGGATTATTAGGTTATGCGAATAAAAATATAAATTTTAATCCAAAGGATGCATGCGCTTTTTCGTACAATGATTTTCCTTATTAAGTACAAAATTTGTATCATATCCATCCCTAATTAATGACAATATATTTGGGGTCTTCGTCGAATTCGAAATTGAATAAAAAGTGTTGTAACAAACAGAACTTATTAAATGTATATGTTTGAATTTGCAAAATGTAACTCTTCTCTTCTCTTTTAGGATTTATCAAAAATACAAACTAGATAAAACTGTGTATTACAGTCAATAACTCTGATCTTAATTTATACAAATAGATAAGAATGCGTAATGTATTTATATTGACACACTTTAAGAATTAAGACTGATAGTAAAATATTGAAACATATTTTATTTTTAAATCCTAATAAACGTCAGGAACAGCCATTTATTTTACAATGTGAACCAAATTAAAAGTAATTTATTAACCTTTGAATAAAACTACTTATTTAATAAACTTTCTTTTTGCAATATCAAGACAATAAACACCAATTCCCTGTCCTGAGTTAATTTTATCAGGTGAAAGAATCAACTTGGCCGCGCACTTCTTGGAAAGAATTATTAAACAAAAACGCACGCCTCTTAATCGTTTATAACATTAACTAGGTTTACAGTTTTATACGTTAAATATTTATATGTAATCGCGTAGTTTTTTGTATTAGTCGCCATTTTAAATATAACTATGAAGGAAACTGCCTAAATTACTTTGTAATTAAACAGGAAAATTGTGGAGTAAATTCGCTTCTGCTTACTTTTAAACCACTGCCCAAAAATAACAGTAGTCCACCAAATATAAACAAAACATTGGCT
>NJDC01006289.1:54232-65904 GCA_002245475.1 Calephelis virginiensis
ACCCGGGATTCGAACCCGGGACCTCATGCAGTCAAGTCCAACAACTGAACCGCTAGACTACAGAGGCGATATTTTTAATTATTATTAATTATTTTTTTAATTATTATTATAACATTAGAGCTGTCATAACCACAGTTTTAGCTTTATTTTAATATTATCTATTTTTTATGTTAAAATAACGTATCATTTTAAAAGCGCAACTTTCTCATAATGTTAATTCTGGTTTACAATAAAATTTGTTTATTCATTAAATTGTGTTTAAATTAACACAATAGCGGTTTTATCGCTTCTATTTCTGTCTTTAATTATTCGTTTAATCTTTGTTTATAACAAAAGCAAAATACATGCATGTTGGTATTAGTTTTCTGAGCGGCAATCCATTAGCCTTTACTCAAGTACATAAAAATGAGGATTTATTAGGTTACCTAGACGGATGTTTAAATACTGGTTCTCGACGAGCATATTATGATGGCGTCGCTCCAAAAACAGCAACCAGTAGAATGCTTTCCCGTAATACGTACAACCTTTACACGTAACCAAAGTAAAATATCAAGGTTTCAGTTATTTGTTAGAAAGCTTTCTTTGAGATCCTATCAAGTGTTCTTTTGAGTAAGTACAGCCTCAAACGTGAGTGTATATTTGATTTGTTGAAAGCGTTAACACAAAACACATATGAGGCATGTCCTTAATTTCGTTATGCCAATTGAATAATATTTTTTATTATAATTCTTGCAGTTTTGAGAGTGTTAAAATAATTTAAGTTAATTGAGTATTTTATTACGGTACTTTTATTCTGATTAATAAAAGATTTGTAATGTCGAAATAACACCTAAATTATATTCCTTAATAACCACCGACAAAACATACAAGTAATGTTGCTAAAATTATTATGATATACATGCACACACACTCACATACACATGCATGCGCACACACACACACACACATTCACACACAAACACACACACACACACAAACATACACACAAACACTCACACACATACACACACACACACACACACACACGCGCGCGCGCACAAACAGACACGGACACTTCAAACTTATAAAACCTCCTCATTTTCCAGGTCAATTACTAGGTACATAGTAACCCTTGGCAAAGTATTACAAGAACGGTTTTTTTAGCTTCAACCCGTACGAATTAGCTGTGCACCTCGCTCTGTGACGTCATTTATCATTCCTTTACCATTTTATGGCTACTAACGCTTGCGATGAATGCGGGGCGCCGCGCGGGGCAGCGGGAGAGGGGTCGCATTCCAGTGGAGTACACAGCTGATTCGTACGAGTTGTTGATGGGTGTTTTTCGTACTTTAACATGTTTTTTTGTTTTTGTTTTGTATTATTTTATAGAAAGACAAAGTTTACTACCTTACCCTCCGAACCGGAACACGTCATGACGTTATGGCGGCAGGAATAGGTAAAGCGGTGATACCAATCCGGGTGAGTTGCTGTGAAACTCTACCACCTAGTCAGATGTTACGGTGCTAGTGATGGCAAGCCTATGGTCGCCTTTTACGAGTTGTCTGGCAAGGACGGTATATGGTCTATTCTGCAAAGGAGCCCGGACCAACACGGGGAGAAACATTAAACATACAGTACACTAACAAGTCATGCTAAACACTGCAACCTGAAGATTTTTTTTCCAACTTTTAGACACAATCAACGTAAGAAGGGACGTGGTTATGTATTTTTTTAGTATTTTTATGGCATGAGACTCCAATAACTATACGGTTTTTCTGATGATGTGGGAGAACCGTGGTCTATAAATGTCACAGGTGAAATTCTTTGAGACCTGCGTTAATGGGTTAGAAAGGAATTAAAAATTTCGCCACGCGACGTGAATCCTCAGTAGCTCAATTGGTTAGAGCATTCGTCGGCTTGAGACGAAAGGTTACAGGTTCAAATCCTGTCTGGGGCGAATTTTTTCTTTCTTTAAAATGTATAGAAAATTCTTTGAGAATATTGACTAAAATGTGAAGCAAAAAAGTCTGTTATAGACCTGCACTACAATTTATATGTCCTGAAAAAATATCTTGTCGGCCATTCTGCCTCATAAGGCAATTAGTTCAAAAGGCAAGACTTCTTGATTTCCGGACTGATTCAGTGGAGTTAATCCAGGATAGATAGGCATTACTATCTTACATAATCTACCGACATGCTTTTGTTATGTTGCGAAATGGAGCTAAAAGTAGTCAACTATTAAACCTTTAGTGTCTATTTGGCAATTCACGCTTAATTATTTTTTTACTGCCTCATTGGTTTAGCGTACTTATCTAATTCCACCGACTAACCCTATGGATCGGGTTTGATTCCCGACGGGGGCAATCATTTGTGTGATGAACGTAGATATCTGTGTATCAGGGTCTGGGTTGTTTTTTTCAATTTGTAATGATATTTATTTATTTAAGCACTAATATATTATTACCAATGACTAACACATAACACAAGCATATAATTTGCTTATCTTTTGGTTGATTCAATTTGTAAAAAAATATTAAACGAATGATGTTTATAGTAATATAATGATTTTATCGTCAGAAAGTCTGTCAGTTCTTTACTTGTATCCTTTGCCTACGAAGGATATTTTATTGCTGTTCATACTTCTATGAACAAATAAAATATATGTAAAAATTAATTAGCTATTTTTTTTTAAATTGTAATCTCAGGTATAGATCTGACAATAAACACCCATATAAAGCCATACAAGACAGCAAATAGCATTAGAAATTTAATAAAGAAAACGTATGTGTGTCAGACAAAAGAAAGTATGTTACCCAAATAATGATAGTTTCCAAATACTTTTTTCAAAATGCACATAAGTGATAATAAATTATGAGAAATCCTTACTCACATTGAATAATTACAGTGGTTGATCGCACGTCTAAATTGCAAATTACTTGAAGCTGTCAGAATAACAAATGGACGTATTTAGCCGATGACGCGACCTACTTGCGAGACAGGAAGGTGATCGGAAGTCACATAAACTTGACCCCAGAATGATTCGGACGGTGAAAGTTTACAGTAGCCGTGTAATAACATGGCCTTACATCGGCCAATTTACATTTTTATCAGATTATAATTAATGTGACGTGATGCTCAAAATTGATGACTATCGAGATTACTTTCATATTCAGCTGTTGTTTCGTTGGCCTTGTAGATATTACCTTAAACTTGTTCGATTCTGTCATCGGCATTTTCGACGGCAGTTAGCTCGGGATTTTTGACTATTAATGTATTTAAACTTTATTGTAGAAGTATCTTCACGCCCATATCCCCGAAGAGGTAGGCAGAGGTACAACCAAGGCACCCACGACTAGCCGAAGACACTACGTCCCACAATGTAATAGGTGGCAAGCCTATCGCCAACCGGGCACATTTCCAATCCCAACCAACATTTTTTTTATTAGAAAATTGGAAAAATCCAATTTTCTTTTTGTTGGCCGACCCGGGATTCGAACCCGGGACCTCATGCAGTCAAGTCCAACACCCGGACCGCTAGACCACAGAGGTGATATTGTACATAATACAAATTATGAGTACAAAAGGCGAACTTAATGCTAAAAGCGTTCTCTCTTAGTCAACCTTTCGGTTATCAGAGATCAAATATATAGGTACCAAATAAACAAAAACAGAAAGTAAAACAAATAAATTCGAATGAAATTACCTCATACTTACATACCTACACAACGCCGTACAAACAAATAAAATAATTCAGTATAACATAGTATATCATATAAATTGTGAATAGACAGTTATAGATACAATGCATATTACATGCAGACTATTCACTCTTCTAGTCTTTAGTCTAGAAAGTACTTCAGTATATGGAATTGTAATCGATTTGAGTTGTAATTTTAGAAAATATTAGATTAAAAAAAAACTCTTCTAAAATACCAATCAATTTAGATCGAATTTTATCATTATTTATAAGATCATGGGTCGAAATCTCTATGATAGTTTATACAATACATATTTTCAGCTTTTAATGAAAGATTAAAGCTATTGCGCGGAATCACAAAATTTCACATTAAACATATTGTATTATGTGTGAATGTAATGTTTCATTCCTCTGACTTATATTTAAAAAACATTTTTTTTTAATTATTGTACAAGCTATTATTAGACTCTATTTTTTAACTTTATACTTATTTTTTTTTAAATTTTTGCGCTATTTATCATGTTGAAAATGTCAATGGGCGTAAAAAAATGAAATACAGCATAAAATATATATAAATATAGTGTGCAGTACTATGCTGCTAATGGGAGTAGCAGTACATTATTATTTTGGTTTAAAACTGATTTTTAGGCCCCCTTTAGTCTCGACAGCTCTCAGCTGTTATAACCTGTTGTGATATATAGGTACATTAATTTTAATAAAGTGCACAATAACAATGTATTAACTAAGGGGAACTTCGTATGAATGCACATATATTTTTTTATTTTATGTAATAGTCAATTCAATATAAAAAAAAGTATCTTCACGCCCATATCCCCGAAGAGGTAGCCAGAGGCACAACCAGGGCACCCACGACTAGCCGAAGAAACTAAGTCCCACAATGTAATAGGTGGCAAGCGTATCGCCAACCGGGCACATATCCTATCCCAAGCAACATTTTTTTTATTAGAAAATTTGGAAAAACCCCATTTTCTTTTTGTTGCCCGACCCGAGATTCGAACCCGGGACCTCATGCAGTCAAGTCCAACAACTGAACCGCTAGACCACATAGGCGATAATATAAATAATTACCATAACCCAAAGTATAATATTAAAAAAACTAGCATGAGTTACCTTTCGTGGTTAATTAAAAAACCTGTAAATAAAATTGGATACTTGTTGCTGCCAAACTGTCATAACCTTTCAAGGATGGACAAAACGACCAAGATGTTCTGATAACAAAAGTTAAATGAGACCTTTTTGATGATTACTGTCTATAAAAATATTTTCTGTACTCAAGTAAAACAATTTTGCGCCAAATATTTTTTACAGTATTGAAAGGCCAGCAAGAAACATGCAATGTTACCTATAGACACTAAAAATGTGTTGCCAATCTAAGGAAGACTGTAAATATTTTTGCTTTTGTAGTTAGAACTGCTATTTTGCTTGCGTACCAGAACATGACAGTTTCAATCATTGACGTGGAGGGTAGAGTAGATAGATATTACCAGTCCAGGCAGTTCTACTATCTAACGAAACTTCGTTTGAAACGAATTAAGTTATTGAAGTTGTATCGCCTCTGTGGTCTAGCGATCTGTCGTCGACTTTTGAGATCCCGGATTCGATCCCCGGGTTAGGCAACAACAAAAATAGAAATTGTGTATTTCCAATTTCTAATACGAATAATGTTGCCCGAGATTGGATATGTGCCCATTAGGCTTACCTCCAATAACATTGTAGGACTTCGGCTATTCGTGGGTGTGTCTCTACCTATCTCTTCGAGGATATGGGTGCAAAGATACAGTTGTTTAAAAGTTTATGAGGTTAATAATTTTTAAAATGTAAACACTAATGTCTATATTACAATCTTTTGAACATTTTTATTTCATCCATTTCCCTTTATGGGTACCGGTTAAGGTCAGTGTACAATAATAAACTAGTTGTACAAACATTTAACAAAGTTGCAAGTAAAACATAATGAGTTTTGCTAATCGCTTTCGGGTAATGTATCTAAACGTAACTATTGCGCCTTTTTCAATGTAAGCGGCGCAAGTGTTAAAAAGCCTTTAACCTTTAATAGCCGGTCGTTACTGCCAACATAAAAACTTATAGTTAGTGAAGTTGAAACCGATCCTGTGAGAATATATAAATGATCTACTTTTAGTCATTACAAAAATACAGACCTTCTTAGCAAATTGGAAAGAATTAAAAAGTGAGAGCGTAAGTGGGAAACTTGGTACTTTATTAGAGCGGAGGTCCAATTTGTTTGGTTTAGTCTTGGCAACTTTTCCAAAATGTAAGCTAAATAATAAAAGCTTTGAACTTGTAAGATTTTACATTCTCTAACATAAAATAAAGCTTGTATGGGAAAAACTCAAACAACAAAAACAAAATGTCTTTAAATTAATTAATTCTTCCTTATCCTAATTTATGGGGTAGTTTAGGATTTAAGGGCTGATTTCACCGATCATATTGAAAACCGACTTTAGTAAAACTAAGTACAGTGTAAACGAGTTCAATTATCAGTTTCTGATCCTGTACTTGCTACTACTTTTTTAAAATTGACAATACCATTATCCCCATTCCCTGAGAATTTACTTACAACGTCAAATAATTTAATAATATAAAGTATCTTCACTCCTATATCCTCGAAGAAGTAGGTAAAGGCACCTCCGACTAGCCGAAGACACTAACTCGCATAATGTGATAGGTGGCAACCCTATAGCCAACCGGGCAGAAATCCAATCCCGAGCACCGAGCAAGTAATATATAATATTTACATTACCCAAAATTTCTTTGCGAATAAAATTGACATGATTGACACATTTTTACGTTATTCGCGTTTAAATTAGACGGTAAAACCCAGCCTAAGTCATTTTATCCTTTCTTTATAACGCATATTTTCAAAACAGTAAATATTTTCTTTAGTTTCCAAATTGATAACAGATTAGGCATCGTTAACTTTTCCGCATTACCGTGTTTTTGACCTAAGTGAAATGGCATTCAGTTCCCTAGAGGCAGACAACGTCGTGACGTCTGTTTGTCTCGACTACGATATTATTTTAATGTTAAGGAGTGTTCATAACGATTTTATGTCCAAGTTTTGCCTGTTTTGCTATTAAATTTCGTGAGCTACGATTTAGATAAGCTTAAAAGCAACTGTCTAAATTAAAATTTGTTTAACTAGTAACGCGACGTAAGTTCCCTGCTTATACTTCCTGAATTATGTAATTTTATATTATTTGTAAATGTTCATAGGCTTGTAACAGTGTCGGCTCAAGTCAAAATGTACTGGCCCTCGCTGTGGGCATTCCCAAATTTATTTAAATGTAGTGTGCTCAAAGATGTTATTTTTAATTTAATTGATCGATTTAATGTTTTAAAGATGATTTATAACTATGAACAATACCAGATTACGATATACTTTTGAAACATATACTTACCAACGGCTCGGAACCAATATAGGCCTCGGCAGCTGAAAACGAGACACAACAATTTGCTTTACCTTTTACTGTCGTAAATACTTTTTTAGATCTAATAGATGGTTCTGTATTTTAATCGAAATATTTTTCTTTTATTATTTTAAAAAGTAATCTTTTTTACTAAAGTCACATTAGACTGTCTAGAATATTTTGATTTAAATATGTGTTTTCGGGGCCCTTGTCTTGTCCAAAAGTCACAATAGGTCACTTTGCCCACTTCAAGAATGCCCGGCTCTGGTTTGCAATTATAATAATTGAATAGCTATTCAATTTTCTTCCGTATGCTAATAAACGAATGTTGTTACCACATATACACTGCAAAATAATGAACTGCTAAATCCAGAGCCGTATTTATGACCAGTAACATTTTATTTACAAACATGGCATTGAAAATATTATCAACCTTACCCTCCCGTAAATTTCAGTTTTATGAATACGAAAGTAGCTTTATACGCATAAAGCTTTCATGATTCTGGTATTACTAGGTTTTCAAAAATAAAAATATTAAAATATAAACTAATAAAGAGTCGATTTGCACAAACGACATAAAAATATATAACGAAATTAACTGATGGATTAATATGTTTTACATCCTGTGAAATAAAAAAAATACTCTAATAAATAACTAGTAAATGCTAATAATAAATAAATATCAATAAACAATCATTTAGGCTTATATTTAGATAGAACTTAGTATGGGATTCGCTGCAGGATCTTCTGATGATAAAAGATAACCATGGCCTAGAGACACTCTAGATGTCGTCGGTGCATCGCTGTCTTATGACCGAGGTATCAAGTCAATAGTGCAAGTCTACTGGCTATCAGCAATCCGGACCGGAACATGACACTGTCATTATGGAAGCAGGAAATCACATCCTCACCGCGCAAGCTGCTGCACATCACTCTACAACCAGTGGTCGTATTGGAATGACTTAACCTTTGCTTGTCTGAAGACAATAGGTATATTTTATACAGGAGACCCGGAGTAAGTCGTTGGTTTGGTAAGTCGCGGCATACCAAAGGTTAAGAAACATAGTAATACTTTAATTCTCTAATATCGAGTTCAAATAAGTCATTTAACTTTATGTGACTTTTAAGGACAACAATTTTATTTCACGCCATTGTCTCATTCATTAATGTTATTTATTAAAACATGTTTAATAAAACCGTTGTCATATCTATATCATTATGTTGTATGCTACACAACTAGGTACTTTTTTAGACTCTTAGATTGTACCACCGTTTTGCTATCATTTCATAAAAAAGTTGTAACCCAGGACAGTATTAGATAACATAAATTTTATATTGCGGACATGTAGTTTATTGCAAATATACAGACGCCTGTTGAATTGTAAAATAAATTTCGAATGACAAAATTTAATGAATAGCAACGATATTCATCAACTGCATAACTGTATCTGCGATATATTCATAAGTCAAATCAAACAAATATCGACACTTATCCCTAACAACGTATATTAAGAGATTTTATCTAGAAACTGTTTATTAACTGAAGAGTAACAGATATAATGTATCTAGAATTTTAGGACAGGTCTTATCTACGAGTAGTTTAGGTGTCTTGTTAGGTGTCATCCTTAAAAAAATATTTCAATATGGTATTAAGTGCACCTGTGGAAAAGTTTTGTAACATTTGAAATATTGATTAATAAATATTTTATCAACTTTGAAATTTGAAAATTTATTTCAATTTAAAACAGAATTTATCCCTTATATAGAAAATATTAATAGAAAAATTAAAGCAACTAAACAACTACACATAATAGAAAACAAACTATAAAATAAACTGAATTAAAACTAACAGATATTTATTAAAATAAGCCACCTAGAAGTGTTCCCGGTGCAAAAGTACCCATGATACTATCGGCAGTACTATGTTGGAAGGCCAGCGCCAATAAAGACTCTCATTAATAAATATATCCAACACATTTTTGTCGTTCCTAAAAGCGATTTTAGAGATACTATGGTATGAAAATCAAATTTTAAAAAATCGATACCCCGAGCAATAGCTAAGAATAATCTCGATCATATTAGCTTTCAACGAAATAAATCAGTATCGAAATTGGTCCATTTGTTTTGGGAATTATAATGAAACACAAACAGACACGTCAAACTTATAACAACCCTATTTTTCAGTCAGTAAATAAAATATTTCAGATTGATATTAAGACATTCTAATGCGCTGTTGTTATAAGGCTGGGATGTTATGGCTCTTAGACATGTTTGCCGACACTGCTAGTCTATCCTGGAACAGGACAATGGTGGGCAAAGCTGAATTGCAAATAGATAAAGCACTCGCTTTAAATATAGAGGGTATTATATTGTAGTATAATACCTCCTCTTTCGTAGGACTCTACGTAGTAAACATTTGGCAATAATAAGTGGCACTTAGAGCCTTACCATCTTTTACGAAAAACTGAAAATGGTCATTGACTTATCGCAAACTACAGCGCTTGTGGTCTGAAATTTAGTTTTCTAAGTTACCTTAAGAGGCGCTGTCAAGTTTTCATACAAACAGTTCACAGGAACGCAATAATTTTAGCGATGTAAATTAACGTTAGTGGCTTAGAATAATAAAATTTAAATTTACTCTCTCCATAAATTTGGAGAATAAGTATCGAATTACAAATAATCTTATATATTAAACAATATGCTACTTTCACCATTTCGCATTATTTTATGTCCAATAAAAATTCTTAATTACTGTGTTTTTATTACTGACTATTAAGTTTTTGTTTATTTGCATTTTGTATTTGTTCTTCCAATTAAATTTTTATATAAGTTTGATCAAAATAACATGATAATATATATCTCAAATTCTCACAATCTGAATTTGAAAATGACGAATGCAAATTATAAATAATATGCAATTACAAAATTCGATTAATCACCTTAAGTATTAAAATATTAACAGGAAATAAGTAGATATATTTAGGGAAATAACTAAACAAAAAACAAACTAAAAATAGCTGAAACATGTATGGCAACTAGTAACACGGATGTTAGTAACGATGTCAATACTAAAAAAAATACCGAAATAAATGTAACGCTTAGTATTTTGGGATATATTATGTTAATATAGAGGAGAAGAAAACATGCAACTATATTAGTACTATTTAAATTATGCGCTTCGGCTATATTCGTCAAGCTTCTCAATCTATACAGAGTTGTTATTACATAATTAATCATTTCGCTTAAATTTAGATTAGGTAAGCTAATTTAAAAATAAAAGTATAGCTTAAAAAGTGTAAAGCCGAAGCGCATAATTTAAAAAGTAGTACTTACTATACTTTAAACATATTATGCGTATATTGTAAGTGTATACAATAACAAAAGCAAAACATATTTTCAAAGGCTAACAGGTTAACGTGATTAGATAAAGTAATTATATTTAGTAAAAAGTATATTAGAATATTTATAGACGGTAAGTGCATCTCTGGCGGGACAGAAATAGCCGAGACGACTTAATAATGTAAATGAATACGCCCGATTCTGGGCACCGTTGGGATTTAGTCGCGTTCCTATGCAACTTGCGAGCGCCGTCATTAACCGTCTCGACTGGCGCCCCTACTATCTGTTCCTAAAAATAATTTTAATAAACGAAATAGCTCGATTAGACATTTTAGTCAGATAACCTTAAACTTAAGTAAAAATGTATAAAGTATAAATGAAAAATAGTACATAGTAATAGTAGTAGGGGCACACATTAGCTAAATCGTATTTTCGTAGATTCCTTTATTCTTTAGCGTTTCTGCAAGTGCTGATTTCAAATCAGAAATTGATTTCTAGCAAAATCTGTCTAATGGCTACCTAGTTATAAATATTAGTGGTGGCCTATTGGTCAAAATTCGACCACAATAAATTTTAATATCTTGTTGATAAAAACGCCATCTTCATTTCTCAAGACCAACTACTTTGTTTCCAAACTGTATGGTGCACCATCTGTGATCTTTTATCGTTATCATCAATATGCTTCTTTGTGTGTGTCAAATGAATGGTAGTACGTGTAATGTTTTATTTTTTTAATTAATGCAGTATATAAACATTATCATTAAAAATATTAGCGTTCTGCACTTCTCCTACACAAACTATAGGTGTACCAAATTTCATACTCCTCCGTCAGCACAATTTTCGTAAAAAGGGGTCTAAAGTTTTTGCTTCACGTATTAATATGTAGATGAATAGTCTCATATACGATTAAACTTGCAGAAAAGTCTACAAGCTACCAAGTTTTTTAAAGGTTTTAGCATAAACGATAAGAAAGTATTTATTTTTATATAAATTAAGAACACAAAAAAATGATGATTACATTGATATTAGTATATGAAAATAAATTATCATCAAGTTCCTAGAATTTTCACACCAATGATACGTAAACATTCACAACATTGCAAATATTGGTCAAACAAAATAGACGCCTACTTTATTATTTACCTAGAAAGGAGTACTGAATAACTATCGAATATTGACACACTTAAGATAGAAAGAGCAACTGAATT
>NJDC01006297.1:0-10685 GCA_002245475.1 Calephelis virginiensis
CGCTGTCTTATATATACACATTTATTCATTTGCTCTATTAAAAGAACCCACAAATATAGTAAAACGTTACGTTACGTTACACGAGACTGTGTTCCAGAAAATTTTATTACTAATACAGTTATATAATAAGTAAAGATATGAGTAAAGCGTTTGATTTTGCATCACATAAAAATTTTATTAACGAAACTTGAGAGATATAGTATTAGAGGTAATTCATTAGAATGGTTTAAAAGCTATTAAGAGAATAGAAAGCAATGTGTTGATATATCAAAAGTAAGTGGTAAACCGCAAAACATTCTATACTTCAAATTGTCTGTTTAATGACTGCGGTGTACTACAAGGTAGTGTTTTAGGGCCATTCCTTTTTTAAATTCAATTTTGTTTGTTAATGATACTACACTTCTTATCAAGCGCAAAAACAAAACTGATTTATTAAAAGAAACAAATAAAACTTTGACTAAAGTGACTGAATGGTTAAGTGAAAATAATGTTAAAATAAATCTAACGAAAACAAAGCTAGTTAAATTTTAAGCATTTTATAGAGATAGCAAAAAATAATATGTTATTTTAAATAAGACTACTATAGAGAATGTAAATTGTACTGAATTCCTAGGAATAAAAATTGATAAATTTTGTAACTGGAAATCGCATAATGATTCACTTTGTAAATGAAATCGATAGGTTTGTATATGTGTTGAGAAGAATAAAAGAAGTCTCAGGATTAAATGCACCTCTGTTAGCTTATCACGGGTATGTTTATTCAGTTTTTCAATATGGTGCATATAATTGTATACGAGTGAAAAGTAATGTAAGAGTTTTGGCTGATGATGTAGTGCTGGAACAAGTGAATGAAATTGAAAATGAAAAAAATATTCTTAACAATTTTATTGCTAATAATTTTATTCGAATGCACGAAATATTAGGAACAGGCGTTTGAAGGTCCTACTGTGACACATTCAAGTAATATTATAAGTTAATTATTAGATATCATTTTAACACAAACTTTCATCCCTTTTGCAAAAGCTAAATAAAGTTAAGATATAATGAAAACAGCAGTAGTGACATAATACTTCTTAAATAAACAATATTCCTCAAACAATGGAAGTCGTATTAATCAAACGGTAAGTCACAGTACTGAGCCTAGATATTAATTTTCTAATAACGAAGAAATTAATTATTTCTACTTAGGAAATATTTATTCTTCATTTACGTCAGTAAGCTGCACATTTATGTTCATTAGACAATAATCCTCTTCAGAGTCCCGAGACCAGTAAGTAAAATTTATAGAAGAAAACTCAACAGAAACTAAAAACAATATTAAATATCTTTTTACATAAAAAAATAATCGCTTCTGTGGTCTAGCGGTCCAGGTGTTGAACTTGACTATATAAGGGCCCGGGTTCGATTTCCGGGTCGGGCAACAAAAAAAAGTTTGGTTTTTTTCAATTTGATATTTGAAAAAACTGTTGCTCGGGATTGTATATGTGCCCGGTTGGCGATAGGCTTGCCACCTATCACATTGTGGGACTTAGTATCTTCGGCTAGTCGTGGGTGGCCTGGTTGTGCCTCTGCCTATTTATTTGGGGATATAGGCGTGAAGATACTTTCATATCAAAAAGATCATAATATCAAGACAATTATCTGAAGCAGTGATGTAAGTTTGGTGAAGCACCGCAGGGATGTAACAACCAAATCACCTGCTAGGGATTTAATCTAGAACTAGTAGTCTCGTGTTGTTATAAATATGATCGCCTAGATTAGCACAAGGAATGAAAGTGAAAGTAAAACATTAAAAATGGCGTTGGCCGTTACACGTTTAACGTTACGTTTCAGACGTAAAAGTGGCTGAAATTAAGGATCCCAGTCTCAGACTGGCAAAGTGACGTCAACATGTGGGTGAATATAGCTGACGATGTGTATTTTTCATCCGTATATTTCTTTAACTTCCTATATTAGATTTTTTTTCAAGTTATTGGAAGGCAAACAAGCAGATGGATTTCCTGATGGTAAGAAATACACGCCACCTAGAAACACCAAAGGTAATAATGGTGCGTTGCCAACCTGAGGCTGGGATGTTAGGCGTCGAGCAAAAGTAAGTTTACCGGCTACCTTACCCTCCAAACCGGAACACGTCATGACGTTATGGCAGCAGGAAAAGGTAAGGCAGTGGTACCAATCCGGGTGAGTCGCTGCGAAACTCTACCACCTAGTCAAATGTCACGGTGCTAGTGACGGTAAGCCTATGCTCGCCTCTTACGAGCTGCCTGGCAGGAAGACAGATGTTATATTCTGCAAAGGAGCCCAGATCAACACGAGGGATAAAATAAACAACTTTCAGAAATTGCCGCAAAAATTTTGAACATTTCTTATCCCCTCTGACAATCGCAGCCTTATTTGACATCTAGGCATCGAAATTTCAATTTCATGGCCTTTTTAAAGTGAAAACGAAATTAGTATTTAAAAACTTGGTGTTCTAGACAAAGAAAAGCAGTATTTTAGTCTGATAATTGTCTTGATATTACGATCTTTTTGATATGAAAGTATCTTCACGCCTATATCCCCAAATAAATAGGCAGAGGCACAACCAGGCCACCCACGACTAGCCGAAGATACTAAGTCCGACAATGTGATTGGTGGCAAGCCTATCGACAACCGGGCACATATACAATCCCGAGCAACATTTTTTTCAAATATCAAATTGGAAAAACCAAATTTTCTTTTTGTTGCCCGACCTGGAATTCGAACCCGGGACCTCATATAGTCAAGTCCAACACCTGGACCGCTAGACCACAGTAGCGATTATTTTTTATGTACAAAGATATTTAATATTGTTTTTAGTTTCTGTTGAGTTTTCTTCTATAAATTTTACTTACTGGTCTCGGGACTCTGAAGAGGATTATTGTCTAATGAACATAAATGTGCAGCTTACTGACGTAAATAAAGAATAAATATTTCCTAAGTAGAAATAATTAATTTCTTCGTTATTAGAAAATTAATATCTAGGCTCAGTACTGTGACTTACCGTTTGATTAATACGAGTACTATTGTTTGAGGAATATTGTTTATTTAAGAAGTATTATATCACTACTGCTGTTTTTATTATATCTTAACTTTATATAGCTTTTGCAAAAGGGATGAAAGTTTGTGTTAAAATGTTATCTAATAATTAACTTATAATATTACTTGAATGTGTCACAGTAAGACCTTCAAACGCCTGCTCCGAATATTTCGTGCATTCGATTCGTTGAATAAAATTTAAAAGACTATACAATCTATACATTCTAGTAGTTATATTTTGAGATGAGACAGCAAACGGCTCTCCTGGTGGTAAGATATAAACGTGGCCTATACACACTATGGATGTTATAGGTGCATCGCTATCTCGTGATCTAAGTATCAGGACAATTGTGCTGGTCTACTGGCTATACCACCCTCCAGTCGGCAACATGTCATTATCATTATGGCGTCACAAATAAATAAGGCAGCGGATCTCTACCTGGGCAAGTCGCTGCACAGCACTCTATCAACTGTAATTTTCGCAACGTATTTTTATTTTAGTACTTTTTTTATTTATTTTATCCCAAGCACAGGGCAAGTGCTAAAATAAAAATACGTTGCGAGAAACGAAAATTATGGCCATTCTAAAATGTGAATTTCATCTGTAATGATGAACTCATTTGGTAGGTACTCAGAATTGTGTATCTATAGGACATAACTACCCGCGTTAACGGGTTAGAAAGGAATTAAAAATTTCGCCACGGGACTTGAATCCTCAGTAGCTCAATTGGTTAGAGCATTCGTCGGCTTGAGACGAAAGGCTACAGGTTCAAATCCTGTCTGGGGCGAAATTTTTTCTTTCTTTAAAATTTATAGAAAACTGTAATTTTGTTTGTTAAACTTTATTTCACCTTTGCTCGCCTCCTACAAGCTGCCTGACAGTAAGGCAGGTGATTTATTTTAAACAGAATACCCGGACACAGACGATATTCGAGTACATTCGTCAGTGCTTAGCAAGTATCTAAGCTAGACAAAATGAATAAGTACATAGATAATTCTACAAACAATGCCCCTCTTCGAACTCCACACATTTTTGTCATAACTTGCTACTTAGATAAATACACAAACATGTTTAGGGTAAGCTTAAGACTCTTTAAATAAAGCAAATACTCGTAATAACTAAAAGAAATACGCATATATTTTAAAAGAGA
This sequence comes from Calephelis virginiensis, assembly GCA_002245475.1. NCBI lineage: Eukaryota > Metazoa > Arthropoda > Insecta > Lepidoptera > Riodinidae > Calephelis > Calephelis virginiensis. The sequence goes on from NJDC01006297.1 coordinate 4,209, forward strand.
TACAAAAGTAAACGAACTGGGCTAAGAATCCACAATGGCACAGCTTTATCCTCCAGTGGTGACTACTGGGTACCAATCGGGTGAGTCGTCGCTTAATTACCACTAATCGGAATCACGGTGCTAGTAACAAGTAAACCAAAGCTTGAATCTTGTTAGCTACTTTATAAAACAGCAATTGGCTAATATACTTCAAAAAAATCTAGAAACAACACGAGAAATTAACGATTTTGGTTAATCATAAAAGAATTAGGTAACTTTTATTTGACAGCAAACAAAGCCACGGTTCTTTTGATGGTTAGAGATAACCGCGGCCCTTAGACACCATAGATGTTATAGATGCGTCGCTATCCTGTCGTTGGAATTTTAGGCCAATAGTGCAAGCCTACAGTCTGCCAGCAGGAATAGGTAAGGCGGTGGATCCCTACCCGGGCAAGTCACACCACTCCACCTCCAGTGAAATGTCTTAACGCAAATCCTAATAGTAATTCATATTCACTCCATATCATTAATAAGATTCACTTGTTCTGTCCGTTATACATTTTGTGTGGTATGAAAAGAGCATACACTCCAGCTTAATTGGACGTTGAAAGTGTTGAAAGGTGCCAAGCGGCGATGTTTTTTTCGCGTGTTATTAAATAGTGAAACGTACACACTCACAACTCGCTGCAGTTAGCTTAATAGTCTCGCAAAAGGCAAATAAATGGCGAATGTCGAGGGTAAACAACGGAGCACTACGTCGGAACAGGCTTAATATGCCGGAAAATTTATGACACCTACATTTTCTGGCTGGAACTTGGATACGAAAGTCTTTTTGTATTTACTTTAAGAAATTATGACCTGGATTGTGGTTTATTATTATTGGCCATAATCAATCAATTTCCTTAAGACAATTTTTGCTGTAGCACTTATTTTTCCTGCTGTTAAATGGCAAATTTGTAGTCTTATCACGAACTAGAGTTTCATTGCAGCAAACATCTGACCTACGTCTGCTACCATAGCATCCACACAGTGATGGCCCATAACATCAATAGCGGTCACTCTAAATGCTTTAAATCCTAGCCACAGGTTATCAATAAACCATTAGTAATGCTTTGTAATTAGTAATGCTAAAGTTTATGAACGACATATATCTTATGTCAATTGGGAAAAGCTGTAGGCTGCCCCTTAACAGTTGCATCAGGGACCATAGAATAGACGTAATGAACTTCTAACTACTACCCTTTTTGCGTGGTCATCGCGTCACGCCTGAAGGGCTGGACCGATTTCGCTAATATTTTTTGTTGTATTAGATATAGTCAAGAAAAGAATCATAGGAAGAGGAAATAGAAAAAAATCTGGGAAAGTGGAAAAAACCACTCTTCAATTTTGTCCATGCAATATGTACGTAGCTGTTAATGTGACGCGACACAAAGTTCGACGGATAGACTAGTTTTCTAATAAAAATGTCGTTTAACGGAATTGAACACGTGCATAGTTGGCAATACACATATCATATTAAGGGACTTAGTTTCTTCAGCTAGTCATGGGTGCTCTGATTGTTCCTCTTCCTCCCTCTACGGGGACACGAGAAGGAAAATACTTATTTATTACAACACTTTAGCGTTAGCGTTTACTACATAAAGTCCCAGGTTCGATGGCTGGGTTCAGCAATTAAGATTGCTTTTAAATCCAATCCCTGATTGATGGGATAAGAGCCGGGATGGCGAAACGTTAGCCGCCTGTAATGATATTGTGAGACTTAAGTACATTTGGTTTAACATATATGCAAGGATTGAACTTCTGCCTAAATCTTTGCAGATATGGAAGTGAAAATACTCGTTTACTTACCTTTTAAACATACTTTTAGGGCTACTTGTGTAGAGACATTTATGCAGCAAAAGACACACAATAAAAAGGATAAACCTCTTAAAGATCATTATGTTATTAAAATAGTTTACATTGCGTACGTAAGAAATACCTTAGAGTATCCCAGCTAAATTTGGCCACTTCAATATAATAACTACAAAACCCAAATGGAGAAAATTCAAAAGACTTTTTTCCGCCATCCAAATTATCGCAATCGTAAATACATCAGAAATTCAAAGATAACCGGGAACTTTACAATCTCATAACTCTCGAACAAAGACGTATAGTTCCGAACAAGTGTTTCTTTTTCTATTTAACTCACAGCAATAATAGCCGCTATGAATTAACTTCAAAAATAAATTACCCTGTATGGGAGAGCGGGGTTCAAAGTTCCGGGGGTAGGTTATTCCGATGCATTATGCTTCGCAACGCAAAGAGATAGCAGTAGATGTAAAGTGCCCCGCGAAACGTCATGCGATCGCGCTATTGCGGCAACCAATTTAGTGGTGCGCTGTCGACGCTTCATAGTGATAGTTGATAGGAGTCACATAAACAGTACGTAAGTAAATTTTTTCTTCCTTATACTTTTTGGTCTATTGAAGTTATTTTTTGATCGAATTGAGCGTGGTTTGTGATTATCTTTTGGAAATACTATACAGACTTATTTTTCAATGTCGTTGTTAGCTTTTTATGAACTATTTTAGTATTATTAGGGATAATTTTCAAATTGAAATTTGGGGTTCAAAGTTCCTGTAGCTGGGGGCTAGTTGTTCCACGGAACAACGTGTCTCATAATGACACTCGTAATTATGACTTATTAATAGAGTTAAAACTTTATTTTAGGATGAAGAACTATAAACGGAAAATCGAACGCGGCAAGGTCTCAGTTGATATTTTACAACGGGCACCTGATGCCGTCATGAAAGACGGTCGTAAAATTAAGCCTGGGAATTGGAAATATGTCATTTGACATTAGTTTGCTAGTTGAAGAAGTTGAAGGCCTATATAACACCAACCGTGGGTTACTGTTATTCACAGCAGGTGTTTAACCGCGGCCAAGAAAAGACGTTGAAGAAGTGTGCCTCAATCTACTTTGGTCTTTTTAAAGATGAAGTGAGGAAGTTGCCGTACAGTTGTGCTGTTAACTTTGAAATGCCTAACATTTCTGTCTTCTGGCACAGAAATCAAAAAGTGGGAACTGATTTTCACGGTTTTTTTTTAAAAAAAAACACGGTTTCTTTCCAATACAACGGCCGAAACTACCAGTGCAGGGTGCGCGTCTTCTTTTAACCGGCACAGTGTTACTGGGTTCTTTAAGAAACTAGTAGATGAAAAAGAAGTTATTACTCTATTGAAAACAATAAAGATAATAGCTTCAAAGGGGTTTAAGCAGGTGCATGCCATAGTAGCTGCTGAATGAGGCACTTTAGTTACCGATGAATTGGCAGCGTACGCGAATGAAAATGATATCGAAGAATATGGCTTGGAATGGTATTGTATATTATGTTGCGATTCATATTCCAATTCTCAACCATGAGAGCAATGGATTGAATGTATTATATGCGAGAATTGGGCACATTTTAAAATACCTAAAATCTGAAGAAGTTCATTCCTATTTTTATTCATATAGCAACTCTGACGATGAATCTTTGAATAATGGTATAATAATTATTTAGATAATTAGTACAAAGCAAAGCACTTTATAGACAATGGATCTCAACAAAGATGGTTGTATTAAACTGGATGGAAATGACTAAGCTGAAATTCTAGAATTATTAGAGTTTTATTTAGTTTTTTTTAAATAAATATGACATAATTTGAGTTAGTCAAAGTTGGTTTATGTTTGAATCCTTCACAACAGCCTTTTACCAATTAGTTAGGTTGGATTTCAGTACCTATGAGAAAAAATTTTTTTGTAGTTTTATTTTTATTGAAAGTACATCAAATTTTTTTTTTTTTTTACATCAAAATCTTTAGGATTTTGCACACTTTTCTAATTAAGGCTGTCATAAACATACAGTTACGTGTGCTTTATTTACTTTATATATACCTATCCCATCAATATTGTAAATTTCATGTCAGAAGTTGACAGCGGAACAACTTGCCTCAAAGAAGGAACAACCAGCCCCATCGTGGGGCGAGTTGTTCCTTGATGACTTTCTACAGAAAAATATCTTGTCCCTTATTACATTAGAATTATTTATAATTCTAACTATATTACTTGAAACTAGAATAATTTCTGCCTCTATTTATAAAGGAATCATGAATTACAGTATGTCCATTTCAGTAATATTGTGCCCTACTCTAAAATCGGAACTTCGAACCCCGCTTTCCCCTACTTCTATATCGTACTCGACACACATCCCTGACGCATGAATCACATTTCCGTACTAACTACGCTAAAAACTCTGTCGTATTCCGTACTGCACGAACATACACTAACGGTTGATATTAATAACCTATCTACGATAAGAGATAGTGCTATTTTAGATCAGTTACCAGGCAACCACTGTTATTTTTTCATAATTAACAAAAATATCTTAGCAAAAAACTCTTACCAGCTTATCTCTATCTGTAGATAGATTATTAATACTGGCCCTAAGTCTCGAAGGAAAATCTTTAAGAAAAATATATGTATTTTTTACAAAACATTAGGTCTTCTTTTCTTAAATTTTGACAAAACTAATTCAGCTATGTTCACGATTTCTAGCTATTTACAATTTGATTGCTTGTTTTATACAATTATTTATCAGACATTAGACACTGAGATTATGATACTAAATAATATACTGTTATTTAGTATCATAATCTCAGTATCGCTATTATTTTATAGTCTGAAACAAAACGTCGAATAACTATTATTATCAAGGTTAAGATTCAACGTCTATAATATTTGATAAGTAGAATTAATCAAAAGCAACAATTTCGTTAAAAAGTGTAACTTTATAAATTTCATACATTAATACTTCCGTTAATATTGTCAATTCCAGAAAACCTGTTACTTACTATCTATGTATCGAATTGGTAATTATTGTTTGTAAACGCTGTTGGCTTGCATCCGTCTAAACCGTAGATTTAATCCAAATTTAATAATATTCGGAAGAAAGCAACAAAGTTTCCTCGACGGTTACCTTCGTTGGAAGACGTCTAGGACGTCTTTCATACTGGACAATTTGTGGCCATATACGACAAGTCTTAATGCAATATAATTTAAATATCCTTAACAGTTACCTCCACACTAAAGTGAAGATTTATAAGAGAAAATCTAAACAAATTGAAGAAATAACGTACGAGTATTAATTAGTGTTCTTGCACTGACCCTGAATATTATTCTGTTAACAAAAAAAAATCTTGATACAATGTAATGCAAAAGGGATGGCACTTTGTAAAGCTGCGCAACAAACTGAGCTTATTACTTCTAAATTACTACACCTGTCTTGTACTGAAATAACTTAATTAAAATAATAAATGAACATAATGTGTACTAGCACATAACCGTGCACGTACCTAGTTCTTAATCAGAGGCTGAACCAACAATTGGTAATATTTTATACAATTAATATTAAATAGACAAATTGGCACTTCATTTTTACAAATGCAAAATTTCTGAACGAACAATTGGTATAGGAAGCATTAAAATATGCGCTGCATTTCAAGAGCTTATCTCCACCGTATTTGTATTCCATTCAGAATGGCTTAACAGAGAACGAATATAATTTAAAGCCAGTAGCATCTACCAGTTCATTTATTTTTATTAGTGAGTAGTATGTGTGGTATGGAATAGTAGTTTATTGTAGTAGGATTGGTAGAAAGTGTTGATATTAAAATGAGAATGGGCGTGGCAATGACAACGGAGCAGAGATGCTCCGTTGGTTAAGTCATGTGGAAGGAATGATACATGAAAGATTGACAAAACAAATGTTTTATATTTTTTTATATCAGAGGATATATAAGCAAACGAGCAAGTGGGTCACCTGATTGAAAGTGATCACTACTGCCCACGGACATCTGCTACACCAGGAGTATCACAGATGCGTTGCCGACCTTTAAGGAATGAGAACGCTCTTTTCTTGAAGGTAAAATGTCTTCGGAATCGCACGCATCGAGATGATGGGCATGATACTTTAAACTCTGTCGCGATGTCCGAAGGTGGAAATCAGCGGTTGGAATTAAGGCAAACAACTCCTTAGAACTTTCCCCATGATAGATGCGGTAGAAATTACTGAGAGACCTAGCATTTCTTCGCAGCGCCAACGAATCAAGCCGATTGGTAGTTGACCGGTCATTGACAATTCAAGTTGCTCTACATTGAATGCGGTCAAATGGAAGGAGCTGGTACTGTGGAGCCCCTGCACAGAGTTGAAAACTACTCCATATGAGGCCATTTGCGCTTTGTATAGTTGTAAGCGACGGGTCTTTTTGGTCTTGGTTCTTGGTCTCGTTTTACTGAGCACACGAAGTTTTTTAGTGGCTATTTTAGCCTTCTCCTCCAGATGACCACAAAATGAACATCACTCGAAATCTCAACGCCAAGTATACCAATGCAGACTGTGGAAATTAGGGAAATGCTCTCAAATACAATACAATACAACACAAATTTGAATGGATGTAGGATACAGGGGAGATATATAT
>NJDC01006297.1:11015-26790 GCA_002245475.1 Calephelis virginiensis
AAACCACTTGTCACGTCCTTCGCCAACTTTGTCGAAGCACTCACCACAGAGAACACCAAATCGCACTCGACGTACGGTTCGCCTCTACACCGAGGCATCCTCAGGAATTCTACCGTACCGTACAAACGACGACACACGAGTGATTTGCCGCCTATTTATTTTATTTTTTTCTATTTCTCCTAAAGGCGTTTTATTTTGAAATGAAATTTTAATTATGTCCCATGAAGCTTCACATTTATTAGAAGATTGTTTAATATATTCTTATGATGCCGGTTTCTGTGACTCTAGTATACATTTAGCTCATACCTTTTTGTAACGTATGTAATTCATTTTATTTCCTTTTTTGTTAAATTGGGAGTATCGATAATTTAAAAACAACTGAAGTTTTACTTTACAATACTTTGAAATACCTTTGGACAGGCATTTGTTTTTTATTGGCTTATTTGACACCTTAATTTGAGTTTTTGGAAAACATAATTCATAAAATAACATTAAGGTATCATGAAATTCATTAACTTTAAGCTACTAAGTAACTTCCTAGAAATAGAAACTGATAAAATTTGGAATTGAAAATAGCTCGCTTTTTAATATGTCACAATAAATGTACAAATATATAGAAGAAGTGACTGGCTTAAATGCATGTCTCTTAGCTTACCATGGGTATGTTTCTTCTACTTTAGTTAGGGATTCCTATTTGGGGAAATTGATTAAAAGATCAAGCAATATCAATCAATCAATGTAGTGTCAATTCAGTTTCAGTGGTTTGCATGACTTTTTCAGTTGTTAAAAAATTTGCCTTTACCTTGTTTGTATATCTTGGTTGTATGTGTATTAGTAAATATGTTATCATGTAATTCTTTGAGAAATCATATTGTACATTAATTAATCTGCAATAATTACTTATATTATTATTAATATAATATAAACAATTTTGCTGCCGGAGAGTTTGCAGTTTCTTCTCCTGATTGGTTTAGGTTAGAAAAAAGTATTAAATAAAGTGTATAGTGGATAAGTGCTTACTACAAAAAAGTGTGTAAGCAATGGAATTCCACCAAGTGCCCGACGATGACAAGTATAGATTCTAAGGAGTAAAGTGCTCCAAGGTTCAACCTGGTATTATAGTATTTATCACAATGTGATATAAACTATAAAATCAACTTATTTTTTCTCCTGTACGTAAGTCCATGTTTATTAATACGACGGTATATATTTAAATGAGGTTAGTCAAACTAAATATAAACAAATTTAAAATTAACAAATTAAAGATATTTGGCATGATGTTACAGTAACTCACCAAACCAAATAGTCAAACAGGAATCAATTCAAATAGTAATTTATGAAAAATTGCAAAAGTTTACAAAAGGTTCACGATTTTTTTGGGATTCCGCGAGATTAGGATTGAAATTATTCCGAAATATATGTTAGAATGAACTGATTTTAATGAATTTTTATCATAAATACAATCTCAGAGTCCTTCTCTGAGATTGTATTTATGATAAAAATTCATAAAAAATACATTTCGAATTTCGAAGGCTATTTTTGTGAAAAACGTATAATATATTTCATGAAAGCAGAATTTCCGAATAAACAATCGAAAAAGAAGCACTAAAGTATGCAATGCGATACAAGTGCTTATCTTTGCAGTGTTCGTATTCCATTCTGAATATAAATGAAAGAGAATGAATAAAATTTGAAGTAAATTATTGAGTTCAGTAGCTTTTTTTATGGATGTCATTTCCTTTCCATATATTATGAGAGTTATGAAAAATGAAACCGAAAATACATGATGCCTTAAAGCAATATTATTTCAATAATATATTAGGTCAACACAAAACACAACCTTATTCCGTAATCAGTAAAGTTCGACTTTGTTACAGATGACGTTACAAGTTGTCACGTTATGACATAAATAAATGTATAATAGACATCTCTGGACAAACAAAATTAATTAATTCCAGAGTCAACAAATTAAAGACACAATATATCCCAACAAAAACATTTCCATGTAAAATGATGCCAAGACGAGTCCAGCTAGCACTATGAAAAAGTTATTAGATGTCACGTAGAGTCAAGCTTGTATATCTACACTCTCTAACTTAACGAGCCCTAACTTAACAAATTTTCCACCTAACCAAACTAAACGTCTTGGCCATTTCTTTACCGTCACATGGGTGTTAGGTGAAAAATGTAGGTATTCACTGTCTATTGCTTTACTTATACAAATCATTTAATACAACAGTTTTGCAGTAACGAAACTGCCAAACCAAATGTGTTAGTAAAAAAAGTAATATTTGTCGGAGCGAAAACACATCCTATCTACTGGCCGATACATGAGCCGACGGGCGGGTAGCCCGGGAGCGTACAACTTGTGGGCGTTTGGCTACTAAAGAACTTAAAAATATCAGAACAAAGCCGTAACACGTAATCCACTCGATCCTGATGTCCACACGCTATCATTCAGTACTCTCGCACTAACAAGTAGCGTATGCCTTTCCGTTGCCAAACAAACCATCGTGAACATAGGAACAAGCATTCCACTATGACAACAAAAGTGAACCCCCAAAGGGGAAGGGAGAGCTCCACCCCGCTCTTCCCGTGTGTGTGCCAACCAAATAATGCACCCTCCGAATGACCCACAACCTGGGCCCTAGGTCATAATTGAATTACCAATAACGATCTAGAATCATCTCTTTGCCATCCTATGACAGGGAGGGACCTATTACCAGTGGCGACCTCCGTACTAGACAGCGGTCCGAACACTGCAAGGCGTTCACAAAGAATGCCTCACGAAGCATGCTCGCTTTGACTTATATAGCCGTAGCAGCCGATAAACAAACTGATAAGACAACACCTGCAAGCGCACCTGCTACTGCACGTGGTGTTTACTTGAAACCTTTGAATGCCAATTAGAATTAAATTAATTTGAATTATTGCGGTAGTTGCTACGTCAACTATACTAATAACCACAGTATCTAAGCCACGCATACGATCTTGCGACATATTCAATTCTTTCCAGAGACGGAATCGTCAAAAAGTTTGATGTTGGTTCGATATACGTTTTTTTATGATATTGGAAGGCAAACAAGCAGACGGATTTCCTGATGGTAAGAAATTCACGTCGCCTAGAGACACCAAAGGTGGTAATAGTGTGTTGCCAAATTGTGGCTGGGATGTTAGGCCTCGAGCAAAAGTAAGTTTACCGGTTACATTACCCTCCGAACTGGAACACGTCGTGACGTTATGGCGGCAGGAATAGGTAAAGCGTTGGTACCAATCCGGGTGAGTCGCTGCGAAACTCTACCAGAAGTATCAGAAGAAATAGATGGTCTCAACTACTATATGAAGCTTAAGTGACCGTGGGTGGGTCATGTAGGAAAAATGAGCGACGACATACAGATAACTTGGTTAACGGCATGGTTAGAGCCCATAGGTGCCAGAAGAAGAGGCACTAAATAAGATGAACTAGATGGGAAGATTACATTATAAAATCGCTAGAAGAGATTGTATAGATATTACATTTTATAGATATATGTTTTATAAATTTAAAAGCTAAGGACAATTGGACATCTCTTGAGGAGGCTTCGACTTCAAGAGAAAGAGGTTCACAAAGTGAAGATAATTATAATTATTTGTAACATTACATTTTAATTTTGTAAATCACATTATGGAAAACGCTACTGCTCGATTCTAGGGACGTGGCACTGCAACGCGGTTTTGTGTTTCAGCCCTTATGCAACTTGGTTTTGGAACATTTTTAATTAGTAAGCCAAACCAAGCTCAAGCTTACGTAACTAATATAATTAAATCCAAATAAAATTATTTAATTTGCAATTTTCCGCCAAATTTTATTTGGATTAAGTATGGATTTCCGCAAAATAACGCCTTCTTCTATCAATTTACTAATATAATTGACAAGCTACAGTTCGACGAACTATTATTTTGCATCGGTCAAATATCTAGAAACGCACTTGGAAAGATATATACTACAACTGTTACTTATCTCTATCTCAACCTATACGTATCAATTACAGTCCATTGAAGAAGTTTTATTCTTTGCAACGTGTAGTAAAAATTTAAAGATATCAAAGTGAGGCATTCGTCCTTGATCCCCTGTGTTGGAAAACCCATCAGCCTCCTTGCTTAGTAGGTCATAGCTGGTGCGCATAGATTAAACACGTCCATACCAACAAGTCTACAAATAGTAGAGAGATATAAGAGTGTTGCAATTTGTGACCTCTTTGCCCGCTATTGGCCTATGTATGTACCTAGTCATTTACGTTATTGAGTTCATAGTACTCATAACTAGGTGGTAAATTTTCAAAAGCTCGCCCCGTTTTATTCCTGCCACCTTAGCTTCAGAGATATCCATTATTGTGTTTCGTAAGTACCGTTGCTCGTAGTCAATCAATGTCATTAAATAATAATGAGGATAGGTTACACAGGTTATTACAGTTATATATTACAAGTGGCAGACTTCTGTGTAGTTACTTGTCCAGCTAGGGATCCACTTTTCCGTTCCTGCCGCCGTAATAACTGTCCAAAGGATACGATAGCCTGTAGACTTAGTTGGTAGGCCTAAAATCCCGGCCACAAGAAAGCGATGCATCTGTAACAATGGTATCTACATGCTACGGTTGTCTCCTTCCAACAGGAGAGCCGTGCGTAGGTACGAGTATCTTCAGTCGGCGGACATCTCTTACTGTTAGAAGAGCCGATTGCTTTTGATGTAGGGATAGACATAACCTGGTTTCAAGTTTTAGTTTAATGCTCCCCCATTAAAAAGCTGCGAGTGTACGCAGTACGGATATACCTTATATGTAACGGTATACAGCTCAGAGAGTATTCATATAAAACATAACATGGATCTACTGGAGCAGCACAAAACATAGACACGTCAATAACACAGCCGTTGTTGTGTTACGTTTCGAACCGTCACAACCCGAGGCGAAAATAATTACAAATATGGCGAACAAAATAACGGCGGCGTATTAAATGCTACAACGAATTCACCAGAAATTCAGATTTTAAAATACTGTCTTTGTAAACTTCTATTGACTACGCTCAGAGTAGTCAATTATCGACATTTTGTAGTCAAGATTGTGACTTATTTATAGATTAATAATTGTTAATTCACCTCTCTGAGTGTGGCTGTTTGTGAAAACCGCTTCTGAGTTAATAGTAGCGAGTGGTACGCCCTTTGATAACGTCAAATCTCTGCATAGATGTTCTGAAAACAAGGTGTTTGATGACACGTATACAGGGTTTTTTTTAATGTTAAGTAGGCCTCTCCTAAAGTTATGAGACGACCGTGACCTAAAACACCAAGCTAGTAGGTATGGGGCGTACCTACCCTGCAAAGCAGAACATGATAAGAGTCATTAAGGTGGCAGGAATAGGTAAGGCGGTGGATCCCTACCTTGTTGACTTGTTGGTAATGAACTAATCAACCTGTGCTCGCATGTTACGAGTTGCGTGGCAGAGAGGCAGATGGTGATTCTACTCAGCGGACCCATCACCCGGACCAACAATGATCAATAATGATTAGAAGCTGCTTGATAGGTAAACAGTAGGTACATACTATTCAATACAGCCCGGAATCAACATAGGGATTAGTGAAGATCCAATTACTAATGGCTAGCGTACACGCCTCACTACATCCAGCAACCGCGAAGGTCGGGTTCGATTCCCGATGGGGGCAGACATTTGTGTCATGAACATTTAAATGTCTACATTTCCAGGTCTGGATGTTTATTAAATTTATTATATTTCTGGTATATATTTAAGTATTCTAATAAGAATCGTTGACTAACACCCATAAAACAAGCATATATAATTTGCTTACATTGTGGTTAGATTCAATTTGTGTGACTTGTCCAGGGATATTTATTTATTATTATTTATTTACTTACACTTAAGTGTTGTGTTACACACAATTTCAGCAGTATTTTAAATTCGGGTATTATTCGAAGTCTGAAAAACGAATTAAGAGAAAGCTAGGTAGATTTATATAAGTCGTCCTATATTTTGTCACTCTCTGTTCACAAAATATTTGGGAAAACTATAACACATGTTTATGTATAATTAATAATATTCACGATTTTTTTAAACAAACAAAAAAATGTTGTTCATTATATTAATCGAAGTCATCGACGCGCCTACGGCACAAGACACGCGGCCCGAGGCGCACAATAATTGCGTACATTAGAACAACGGAAGGAATGAATATAAATTATAATGTTTCAAATAATACAAGAGAATATTAGAATATTTGAAATGTCTTAGTAATCCCAAATTTCTCGTTCCCTAGAGAACCCTCAAAGGGGTTGGTTATTCAGACAAAAGGGAGTAAATATTGGATGAATAGTTAGGCGCTGAAAAACTTGAATAAAATATTATTTCAACTAAATAAATCACATTCTCTTCGTAGATACTGGCGTTAAGTTGCTTTTTATTTCTTTATTACGCCTGATACATCAAATCTAGTATACCATCCAATCCTATAAACAAAAATTGATTAAGAAAAGCAGAAGTTATGTCTTTACATTAAAATTCAGGTTTCTTGTATAATATTTTCGAGTAACATTTAAATCTTCAAAATTAGGTATATTATTTCGAGAAGTGTATTTTCTTCAATTACTCTACCGTGGCTGTAAATAAGTCGTACTTACACTATAATTCCTATTATATTATATAGTGTTACTGCAAACAAACTTATCAATGTCTATATAACAGCAGACAAGTGCTAATCGGACTCGCCCTTGAAGGGTTATGTAGCAGCAAGTAACTACATAATGTATATAAATCTTCTCAAGTGTAGGTGCAGTCGGGAACCAGCCCCTCACGCGCCTCTATTGTATAAAAAGTATATTGTGGTTGACGATTTTGGACGTATGAAAAAACTACTACTTTCGGTAAAGGTTTACATGGTAACTTCGCAGGGTATTACCATTTTACCACTTTGGAAATATCAGTCGAGCAAACTATTCGGTTTGTATATAAAATATTGTAGATCCCTCAATATCATTTTTGAAGACATATCCATATCCATATTTAGTTCAGTAGTATAGGGTGGAGGTGCGCTGGGTCGAGCTGGACCTCGACACCAAGAACTATAGTGGACTGTATTTTTTTGCGGGGTGAAATATGCGAAGATTGCGAGTGACAGAAAGGTAGGTTTAGGTAAGGATTGTCACTGACCTCTGTAATCTCCTGTGTCCCGATTTTGACCACAACACTGTTCACTTCTATTCATTCGCGGCGATAACTGCGATGTGTCTTTAGCGATGGGCGATATCTATGCGGGCGGCGGTGCAATTTTTATATTGCGCGCGGTGCGGCGGTCTCAGGCGAATATGGAGAATATCTTGTCCGGACGCGACACTAGCACCCATATAGCGAGGTGTGGAAGGGGGAAAGCTAGGAAAGGAATGCAGGATATGACACCTGTCACTCACACCAGTTTTTTTTTTTTTATATACATCTTAACATGGTTTACAGAACACATCTACTTACTAGGATTCAATAGTATATATAGTTCTTACAGTTTCGGAAAAAAGTGGCAGTGACATACGGACGAACAGATAGACAGATATAACAAATCAATAAGAGTACCTTGTAGCTCGTCAGAGGCTAGCATTGGTTAGATAGGTCATCACCAACGGTGGCAAAGTGATGTAGAGAACCACATTGCCCAGGTAGGGATCCGGCGCCTTACCTATTGCTGCTCCTAGAATTACACTGTCAATGACAGACACTTACACAATAGGCCCAACTCTCGCTTGCAAAAAAGTAACGCACCTATAATATCTAAGTGACTCTTACCATCAATATAACCAATTGCTAGTTCTATTTTAAATGATAACAAAAATAACTACGTTAAAAAACCGACTTCAAAATTTAAAAGTAAAAAATAATAAAGATTTAATATTAATTATATACTATCTATTATTTATATGTGCTATTTACTAATAGGTTTGAAGTCGGTACCAAGCCTTAAACTAATACATAATTATATTATAAGCAAGTATTAAATTTAATTAATATTAAATATATTTTATTTTTACTTTATAATTTTGAAGTCGGTTTTTTAACGTATTTTTTTTATTTAATACTTTTTAGTTTATTGCTAAAATGATTTAATTTAATAATCTTGTAAGCAAATTATATCTTTTAACATGGTATAAGGCTATATATAATATAACCTTACTAAATGTCTTTATAGCATGTTACTAAATGCCGACGTGTCTGTAATCTTGTCACTAGGTCTCCTAAAGGCCACTTGCGCGTTCTTGAGTTACGTTTAATAACGGGTTAAACTGTCAAATATGTATTGAATTAATCCAATGTTGGATGTTAACTTTGAGTTAAATATTTAACCCAGGAACGTGCAAGTGGGCCTAAGTGGATCAAATTTACTTACGAGATTTGATTTAATTTAGCATAAAAGTGCTCATAAAATGAAAGGGGCCCAACTGAATCATTTTTATGGACCAATTCGAAAGTATTCCGAATCAAACAAAAAAAACTACGTTAATCGGTTCAGAAACTTCAAGCGAATCGGTGTACTAAAAAAATATACCGGCGGAATTGAGAATCTCCTTTTTTGAAGTCGGTTGAAAAAATACGATCATTGTAATGTCATTCGGGTTTTTAAGTAGTAAAATCTACGTTGCAGCTCACAGAAAGCCTGTATTTGTTTATGTTTCAACTTCTTAAGAAAATGTAAAATTAAACAAGAACATCATCCATAAATAATATTATACTAGATGGGCCCGTGACTCCATCTGCGTAAAATTTAAAAAAAACATTTCATAGTTACCCAAGCTACTCCTTATTAGGGTTACATCAGCTACCTGCCAGTGAAAGTCCCGTGAGCATCGGTCCAGCCGTTTTAGAATTCAGCTGAAATAAACAGACAGACAAAAAAATTATAAGATTTTTGATATGTGTACCGTATTATATGTTGAAGCAAAAAGTGGCTGTTATAATATTACAAACAGACACTCCAACTTTATTTGTATAGATAAGAAATACAAGTTTATATATTTAACAAACTACAAGAAATTAAAAAAAATCATTTAACATTAAAAGATAATACACAATGTAGAAACCTTCAAGAAAAGAGCATTGGTACTCAACCTTGAAAGGTCGGCGACGCTCTCGCTTACTAGGACCATATTGTTGCTGATGTCCGTGGATAACGGTGAGTGTCCGTTTGCCTTCTTTTCTACATGAAAATGGTTTTATTATATTCAATTATAGACATATCATGTCAGCCATTCAACAGAATCGAAATTAATCAGCTTAATGGAATTTACGTGGGCAAAACAAATATTCTCTTTACTAACAGGGGCCTTAATAACTTTCATCGATTCTGTTTGGTGGCTTTTATGATAACCACAATATAACCAAGCAAAGATATAAATAATTCAATAACAGTTGAAATTATCGAAGAGGGATTATACCAAATCAATTTTCCTGTATATGTTTTGCAAAGTGAGAATTGGTTATGTGTTTTGTGCTTGTGTGTGTGTGCAAGTTTCTGGACTATTCCTTAAAGCGATATGCAGGTCTGTGCTCATTTGCAAAAGTAAAACCAATCAGACTTCCAAGAAACTTTAAGCACCGAACACCGTGGACTAGTGCTTCACAGTACTTCTACAAATTGTACTCTACAAATCCTTAGACATCCCTCTCAAGTGCTGTCCTTATTTTGGGCTGGTGCACCTCAGCATTAAATTCTTCCTTTTCACTGGAACGCGCTACTTGAATAATCTTCGACCGTTTTCAACCGCTTACTTTAAGAACCAGTGCTTTAAATTTATGTTACAGAGTATGCGACACACACACGCACCCCCCCCCCCACACACACACACACACAGCTCTCTTACGATAGTTTCACTCTCTGAGTAGCCAGAAATTCGGTTCGCCCAGGTTGAAAGGCAATTCGCTATTTCCGGAATAACATCTGACTCAACGAAATTTAATTAAGTCATTGGACAGATGGACAAATACAGTCAAAAGGTGAAAGATATTATTATTAACCCTCCTTTAGAAAAAAAATTGATAAACTTAAGACTGAGCTTATAAAGCTAACAACTACCAATGACAATAAACTCAAACAACTGCTAATGCACGAGGAGCTATGTGATAGAACGCCCTCATAAGTCTTGAGATACCTAATGGGATTAGCAGGAACCGGAGTACCGAATGATTTTTTTAAGACGATCTGGGTTAAATCTACAATAGTTTCACAGTAAGCGTGTACCTTGTACAAGTACATGGCACACGCTTTCTTTTCTTTGTCCGTTATTTAGTTTGTAAATAATCAATTCCTATTGACATTACAATAGGGACTCTAACTTCTTAGGAATATTTCAATCTCATGTATTGTAGCAACTTTTCCGTATCATACTACTTACGTTAATTAGAAATTTCAGACCATTTCGACACAACAAAATGTGGAGCATCAGTTCCTGGTTGGTTTTCCTTGACAGTTGTACCACACGATCATTCAAGAGCCGTTAATTTCTTAATAAAACCTTTACATCTTAAGAGGTCACTCGACTGATTTTATTTAGTAAAAATATTATCACTGCTGACCACGACTTTCTGTGTGCCTCAAGCATGGAGTTTACTCGGTTTTCGTAAATTAAAATGTTAATTATTGCTATGTTCACTATATAAAACGATGAGTTAGGTTTTTGCTTCTAATTTATACCAGTTTACTGGACAATAAACTTGAGTGGGGATAATGGGGCCCGCAAATTAATAAACTTGCAATAAGATCAACCTCAGCATCATACGATGTTAAAAACGAGACAATTAACAGGCGTTAACGGGTAAAGAAAGGAATTAAAAATTTCGCCACGGGACTTGAATCCTCAGTAGCTCAATTGGTTAGAGCATTCGTCGGCTTGAGACGAAAGGTTACAGGTTCAAATCCTGTCTGGGGCGAAATTTTTTCTTTCTTTAAAATTTATAGAAATTAGGTGTGTTGACACCGCTAGGATTGTTTATTTTAGTTATTTTCACAACGTCGTATGAAATTCTTCTCTGGGGAAGTTCTGCCGAAATGAGTAGTATTTTTATTAACATAAAACAAAACAAAATTCTAACTAACATCCCAGTATATCTTTGAAAAATTAATGCTGTCTATTTAAATTAAATCTATGTTTCTGTGTATGTGTCTCGTCTACACAGAATAAGCCATTCTTTCGTGGGTCAACGTATACATTTTTACAATAAATTTATACATTTTATTTATTATATATATTTTATTAGGATTTAAAGCTAATAGGATATAGATATATAGACACCCGCGTGATGAAAACTTAGGTAGACTCTAAGATGGTGGCACACTCAGCTAGAAGAAGCTTATTCACTCTTGCTTTGAAAATTTTCAAACTATGCTGTTACGGAAAAACTGACTTTTGCAGAGAACTCCTACAAATGAACTGGCAAATCACTTTGTAAGTGTGCGGTGGATGTCGTCCGTATAAGGTGATAGTTTGAGTTACTGTATAAAAAATAAATCGGTGGAATCAAATTATACATACCGTGTGCGCGTTCTCTAAAATGCATCCTGCACAAGATTGACAGACACGCAATTCTGCGATGATTCTTAGGACCAAGCAATCTGGCGTCACATAGTTTGGAATCTCCGACAAGCCGTTATGTGCGTCGATCAATTGCTTCCAAAGCAGCAAGTCGGTAGTTAGCAGATCCAGCCCACGAGTGACCACAGTATTCCATACACGTTTTTACCTGTGTTTGATATGACGTATAACGTATACATTTGTCTCGGTGTGAAATAATTACTATTTCAGAGTGTTAAGAATACCAAGTTTCGAAGCAGCTTTTTAACTTTGGACTCGAGAAAGTTTCCGAAATAGAGTTTAGTGGAAATTTCAATACCTCAAATTTGCAGATTATTCCCAAAATTTCCCCTAAATATCTCGGAAGGATGGATATAAATTAAACGCGCTCTTTTTGTGAAGAAGAGACGCGCATAAAATTTAGAGGCACTGAACTTTACAAGGTTCGCATAACCCTAATCCGACACTGCTTGTAATGTGGAGTTAAACCATACTTACAATCCAACATAGCAGAGAGAGAGAGAATGGTTCTCTCTCTGCAGTGTTGGGTTTCGTCAGCAGAAGATACCTCTATCATAGCCTAGATAAAAATGTTAGGAGCTAGTAATTCAAAAATCTGCAAAATAAGCACAGTTGCACATTGGATTTACCTCCGAGAAACAGCAGCACTGATATGCTTAGGGTCAAATGCATATCCACTCAAAACAACTCGCTTAGATCGTTCATTCAGGAAGTACCCTATCCATGCACAAAGAGCCGGACGTATGTCATACGCGTTCAACTTACTAAGCAGATTAAGTACCAGATTCTGTCAAAAACCTATGAAATATCAAGGGAAGTAGCGATTGACTTCACCTGATCTCTCGATAGCTTCACTACATAGATGAAAAAATGTGTCAATTTGCCACTATATGAAAAAAGGTTATTATACCGTTCCTGATATTAACAAGATAAGAGTGCTTGAGATTAATGCGGTCCGGCGACGGATTTATGACCCATTCATCCGCATAACTGATTCGAATTATTTTACTTCCCTATTCAGCCATATTCATATGCCCCACTCATCTAAAAACAGAATTGTAATTATAGTATAATTACCCATTCATTCAAAAACATATTCCTTGTTCTTCCGGAATAAAACTGTCCATAACCAACACAAGAAAAAAGTACAGACAGTAAAACAAAACTGTTAGATTACTTTACATCAGAAAAATATATTGCTGAATCGCCTCTGTGGTTTAACAGTACCGCAACTGCAAGAGGTCCGAAACCTGGGTCATTCAATTCGTTCCAAATGAGTTTTTTCATCTTTTCAGATGTAAACACTACATTGTCCGGGGTTGGAATGTGCCCCCGATATGTCGATGGACTGGAGACCTGTATCACCATGGGATTTAAATACTTTGGCTAATCCTGGGTGCACTAGTGGCCCCTCTGCCTACCCCTTCAGGAAAACGGTCGTAAAGGTGTTTATTTCTTTTTAGGAATACATTATCTTTTTTCAACATTTTACTTTCAAGATATACCGCTATTCATTTTTTATTAGAATACACTAGGTCCCACAATGTGATAGGTGGCAAGCCTATCGCCAATCGGGCACACATCCGAGCATCAATTTTTTATTAGAAAATTGGAAAAACCACATTTTCTTTTTTTACAAAGAATTAATAAATATTCTTAACACAATTAAAATGTATGAATTGTTTTATTTTCATTTGCCAACCCTCCAACAGTTTATAAATTAAAAAAGATTTTTAAAACACGCGGATGAATAGGGCATACCATCCTCTCTTCAGATGAGTGGGGAAATTGTCGTATGTCTTTCAATTTTATTAAAATTCATCTGGATGAGAAGGATTAATACACCTGGCGTCGGACATGATTTCTTGAGGATCCCCGTTACAGGCAACATATAAATTAGAAAATGTATATTTAAAATTTTCCAATATACATACATAATAAACTTTCTGTTCTGTTTTCATATTGTGGGACTTAGTGTCTTGAGCTAGACGTGGGTGACCTGGTTGTGCCTCTGCCTACCCTCCCTATATGGGCGTGAAGATATTTTTTTATTAATAGTTTATTCATAGTGCAATAAAACTGCAAAAACCCAACGTCGATTTCAAGTAAGTATCTATATCATCTACGTACCCAAAAACTGATTATTTTCCTTAATTTTCCCGCGATTGCTCCATATCAAGATATGGTGGCAATGGCACTGAATCCAAAGTATGCACTTTTAATTGATTTATTTTTTAGAATTTTAATAAGAGTTTCAAAAGGGTTCAGAAATGATATTAAGTAAATAAGTAAGTAAGTATCTTCACGTCCATATCCCCGAAGAGGTAGGCAGAGACGCAACCAGGGAACTAAGTCTAACTAAGACGAAGATGCTAAGTCCTACAAAGTGATAGGTGGCAAGTCTATCGCCAACCGAGCATATAACGTATCAAAAGCAATATTTGTTTTTATTAGAAAATCGGAAAAATCCAATTTTATTTTTGTTGCCCGACCCGGGATTCGAACCCTGGACTCATGCAGTCAAGTCCAACAACTGAACCGCTAGACCACAGAGGTGACTGATATGGAAATCGATTAACATAGTTACATGAAATTTCCCCGTGTTGGTCCGGGCTCCTGTGCAGAATAGACCATCTGACTGCTTGCCAGGCAGCTAGTATAAAGCGAGCGTGGGCTTACCGTCACTCATCAGCTTCATTATCATCAGCAGCTACGCAGTGACTTTCTGGATTTGTTCCACCGCTTTACCAATTGCCGCCGCCATAACGTCAGTGCTTGCCGTTGACGTGTTCTGGTTCGGAGGCTAAGGTAGCCGGTAAACTTATATTTACTCAAGGCCTAACATCCCGGCCTCAAGTTGGCAGCGTACCATTACCATTTTTGGTGTCTCTAGGTAGCGTAAATTTCTTACCATCAAGAAATCCGCCTGCTTATTTGCCTTCCAATATTATATATCATATATAGATATGTAGAAGTCGAACATATGAACTCCCTCTTTTTCCAACTTAGTTAAGAAGCATGGTTGGTTTCTCTACTCCTGTTCATAGCTGTAACCAACCTTCTGTTTAAGAAGTTCTCTCGGTAGGACGCTGCTCAACCCATTTCATCATATAACACATATCACCAAAACGTTAACTTAGACAGATAGTTCCATGCATTGTTGTTTGAAAGTCCTCAAGATAAGGTCCAAATACTAATAAAACTTGAAAATATTTACAAAAAAAACTCGAACTAAAAACCTTTTGACGAAAAGAAACCATCAAACAGATACATACAAACCACTCACCAATTGCCATAATCTGGCTGGCTTGGTTGATTGGTTGGTTTCAATCTGATTTTTATCCAGATTACGGCAAACTAAATCCTCGGATACGGAACTAGTGCAATGCGAGTTCGGACAAAGCGGATATTGGTTCTAGGCGTCAAGGGGTATTCGAATTTTTATGGTAAATAGGTATAACCTTACCTACATGATGAAAACTGGAAAGCGTGTGAAGCGTCTAATTCGAAACACTTAAGGCTATAAGTAAAAACGCTTTTTCAAACCCATTTACTCTTATTTTAGATACAATCAGGAGAAGTTCTGGATATCACAACTTAGTTAGAATATCTAGTACATATCTTATGAGGTGTGCGGAGGATTTTAATTAAGTAACCAAACATCGATAGCTGTCGCTACCTGCGACGTAAGTGTTAATACTGCAGTACATAAGCATTATTTATTACAAACAAAAACACCTGCTACAACAAACTGAAATCAAATACCATTTTTCTCTTCTGTTGGGTCCTTTGTAGTGTTGTGCATCTACATTGCTGTTTGGCAGCTTGAAACAGACAGACAGACTTGCCATTACCAACAAGACCTCTGGTGACAGAGAGATCTACATCAACTTTTTTTTATCATATTGGAAAGTAAACAAACAGACCGATTTCCAGATGGTGAGAAATTCACGCCGCCTAGAGACCAAAGGTGGTAATGGTGCGTTGCCAACCTGTGGGTGAGATGTCAGGCCTTGAGCAAAAGTAAGTTTATCAGCTACCTTACCTTCCGAACTGGAACACGTCAACAGTAGGCATTGACGTTATGGCGGCAGGAATAGGTAAGGCAGTGGTGCCAACCCGGATGTATCGCTGCAAAACACTACCACCTAGTAAGA
>NJDC01006297.1:33750-60528 GCA_002245475.1 Calephelis virginiensis
TCACCACCTTTGGTGTCTCTAGGCGGTGTGAATTTCTTACCATCAGGAAATCCGTCTGCTTGTTTGCCTTCCTATAACATAAAAAATAAAAAATAAATGTTACTCATAAAACACTAGCCTGATATTGAAAACATTAATGTCTACCTCGAAATTTAACCACTTGAAACCAAAACCATTAAAATGTATTCGCTATTGGCCGAGTAATAGCGTATACAAAAAAAAAGTAAAAAAAAGTGTCTTCACGCCCATATCCCCGAAGAGGTAGGCAGAGGTACAACCAAGGCACCCACGACTAGCCGAAGACACTAAGTCCCAAAATGTGATAGGTGGCAAGCCTATCGCCAACTTGGCACATTTCCAATCCCGACCAACATTTTTTTATTAGAAAATTGAAAAAATCCAATTTTCTTTGTGTTGGCCGATGCGGGATTCGAACCCGGGACCTCATGCAGTCAAGTCCAATACCCGGACCGCTAGACCACAGAGGCGATTACAGCCTATTATATAGGCCAGAGGTTCCCAAACTTATTTCATGTAACGCCCACTTTGAAAATCAGTTGTTTTGTAGCGCCCCCCCCCCCTCGTTTTTTTCTTGTCAATAACCTCAATAACATATTTGTTGCGCCTAGTTTAAAAAAAAACATTTTTTTCCAAGATTGATACCGCTCCCTCTAGGCTTCCAGCGCCCACAAGGGGGCGTTATCGCCCATTTTGGGAAAGGCTGATATAGGCGATTATAGCGTATACAAACAGACAAAAATATGTATATTCAGTCAAATTAAGAACCTCCAGAACCACCACATTATGGTGTGGAAGTATTTTAATATTTATAGCTCAGGTAGGTATATTTTGCTTCTGCTGTGACTACCAGTCAGCCAGTAAGAGATAAGTGTCAGTTTGTTTATAGTAAAAAAATTGAATATTAAAATATTCGTAATTAAATAATTAGTTTTTGTAAATTTAAAAAATATTTTCACACCATAATGTGAAAGCATATGTCTGAATTCTTAAATACTTATGTAACAAACACATGTTCCGCAAATAAATATTGTTATTTTCATTTCATTTATCTCTCACAACGTGACGAAGACTAGGTGGTAAAATTTTGAAACGAATCCTGTTATTAATTGTTAATAAATCAATGTTCTCGACTGTTGTATCATGATCTGAAGTGTAGAGTAACCGGTAGACTAGGAGCACATCTGGTTTTAAATCGCGACGCGAACAAGCACATGGTTCTACTAGTCAGCTACCTGGCAAGTTATGGTACTCTACCACTAGTGAAGCCGCTAAAAATAATTAAAGCGCATTAAAAGTATACAGTATACGTCCTCTTTTTTGGACTCGGTTAAAATAGTTTTAAATGCGTTAATACAAAGCTATTATATAATCTGCTTGTAACATAAATATAACAGTAAAAATTAGTTCTGACCACGAAACCAATTTTATCATAATGTTATTCTATCAACAGAACCAATTTCAATATAAGTAGAACGTAATCTGTTTCAGGTTCTGCTAATTCAGTGAGCGATGACGGCTGGAGATAATTTTATATTAATCTGACGAGAAGTGGGAGGAAATGGTGTTGCAAGATTCGATTTGTTCCAGTTGCAGACTGCGGAAAACGAAAATTTTGCTATCGTTATTAAACAATAAACTTGTGTTTAGCCTTATTTATTTTAAATTACTTTACACTAGCACCGTGACATAGAAACCTTGGAAATGTTTTTCGACATTCTCCAAAATCAATGTTTCGTTTCAACGTCAACGTTTGTCGTGTTCCGGTAAGTATACTAGGGTAGGCGCTAAAGCCCTTCACGTAAAAGCGTATAATACCCAGCCTTTGCTTGACAACGCAGCAATGCCAATGTTTTCATCTTTAGTAATATATTTCTTATTGGCAAAAATGAGTCTGCTGTCTCATTTTGTTGATAGTGACATATATAATGACATCTCATAAACGAATTGACGTTCTGAAATACAGTCTAAATACAAAGTCCACAGACTTTCCAATATAAATGTACCACATTTTTGCAAAAACCTAACTAACTCATTTAACAATACAATAGACAGACTCTTCATATAGTGAGATGTACGAAATATTTCCATCGTCTCCACTCTTATTGTAATATTATTATAAGAGCCAAGCCATCAAGTTAACGCAAAGAATAATACTACATTGCTTTCAGAGGCGATAGTTTTGATTTCGGATAATTGTCTTTTTTTACCAAGCTATAACTGTTGTAGCCTTTCTAATATTTTGTTTATCACATTTCATTTTTTTACATAACAATCTTCTCTGGATAATAATTAACACATCAAGAGTTAAGTATCTAAAAGAACTTGGACTCGTGTTTCACATGTGTGAAAGCCACGGTTCGTGTACATGGAATTTATAGGGTTTCGTGGCCAGTTGCCGCGTAGATTCGAAATATCCGTCTATCCGACTATCAGTATGTCATAGTCCTTAATTCCGAAACTATTTAAAAATGTAAACAAATGTTCTGAAGACGCCGCCTGTAGACTCCAAAGAATGTTTGCCAAGTTTAGACTGGATAAACTTATTTTATACGAAATTTTCTAAAAACTAGAACAAATTAATGCAAAACCAAAATAACTACTAAATTGTCCATCCAAAAAAAGGAGGCGGTTATGGTGGCAGGAATAGTTGAGAGGGTAGTAAAACTCTAATCGATTCATTGCACAACTCTATAATATCAAATATTAGTAGGTATGTAGTAGTAATATGTCAAACATGAAAATGATAAATTAATTTAAAACTAGATATACCTAGTAGGTACCTACCTAAATACTTACAACAATTATCAAATGTTCGAATAGGTAGGAAACATACAACAGATTTTTCAAGTGTCGTAGTTGCGATGTAGGTAGGTATGTTCCAGATAAACTACCTACCTATCTGCTGAACCAAATGGGAACAAATTTCGTATCTAACTATGATTGAGCCGAACTTAAAAGATGAAACTGTACCTATTTTGCCGATGTCTCAACGAGTTCCCGCTAGAAAACTAAATGACTTGAATATACAAGCAAAGCCGCAGGCAACCACCAGTGGGTTAACTAAAGGCTTTTCTTAACATTTAGGGTAGTGTTTTTATACCCTCTTTCTATAAACCTTGCGACCTACTTAGTAAAATATAGTAGGTATAAGGCTATCTTCTGCACAGTTTTAGTAATGTTAGCAGAATAGTATTTGAATACATACCGTAAGCCAATCGAAGGTTTTTTTTATTTCAGGTACTTTAAGCAATTTTAAAATAATTACTTCATGAAGCGCATCTTTTAACCCTCATAGTTTTAGTGTTTATAAACTAATAATTGAAAATAAATATTTTTTGGAATAATGAATCTCAAACTTGCAATTATTATTATAAATCTTATTATTTTTATTAAAAAAATATATATGAAATTCAGATGTTGTTGCATTATGTATATAATAACATACCTAATGCCTCCAACGTTTAGAATTATTCGGTTCTCACCATCCATCACTGCTTGATACAGTGCATCCAATCAGAACTAATCACATCCCACCAATCACATTTAAACAAATTTAAAAATAGAAAACGGTTTAAAATAGAACACATTCGATTTATTTGAAATTTCGAATTTAACAGAATCGCGCTTCGCGTTTACCACAAATGCGTCCGATCTCTGCAGCGGATAAAATGATACTGGCTGGAGAGGCTGGGGTGGCGATCCCCCAACCTGTAGACAAACGCACTGCAGTCTTGCGCCTTTTTAGTTTATGATAAAGCGGTCAGGCTTTTAGGAATATTTTCCCATCTGTTAACTCTTGCCTTTTGAATAATTCGATATCTCTAAAGCACCTTTCGTATATAACACTCGGTTTTATGATCATGCCGTTTTAATCCATGATGTATGGCTTATATAGGCGTTTTGAAATATGGTAAGTATTATTTTCAGCGATTTTAAATATTCCATGGCAAAGTTTACCGTCATTTTATTACCTGCATTTAAAAATGTATAATAGCGATTTTTGGTTTGTTACATTTTTTTACATTCTAAGTTTTACTCTTGGAATAGTGTTTTTTAACTATTCCTTGGATAAAGTTATTAGTATGATTCTAGTAACATTTTACATTATAATTTTATATCTGATTTCAGTATCATTTTCTATTCCTAAGCTAAACGTTTTGGTGGATGTACCGTTACCTTAAAAAGTTTGAGAACCTCTGCTTTA
This sequence comes from Calephelis virginiensis, assembly GCA_002245475.1. Lineage (NCBI taxonomy): Eukaryota > Metazoa > Arthropoda > Insecta > Lepidoptera > Riodinidae > Calephelis > Calephelis virginiensis. The sequence continues at coordinate 37,976 of NJDC01006297.1, forward strand.
AAATATATTTTCAATTTATCGTCAAATTTATAGTAGTATTAATAATTTAAGCGCATTGAAAGTGCACAAATCCAAGTTTACTTTTCATATTGTGTTGTCATGTAAGCAGTCAAATATGTATTGTAACTAGCTGCTAGCTAGTTAACAAGATTAAAGGAATGGTTTTTCCAATTGTTCCAATTGTTTCCTTGTTATTTTGCCGGTTTTTTTTTTCAAAGGAACCTTCTAACGATAACTACAAAGGAATTAGCAAAATTGATCAATCCGTTCAGGCGTGATACAATGTTAACGCGAAGTGGCAATTCATTTTCGTAACAAACCTACTTAAAAAAACGCTTACTTGATTATTATGAAATCTCGTTAGGGAATATACGATCAAATAAAAAAATATCAAAATCAAAAAAAAAGAAAGTTATGTGTAGTCAGATTAAAAAAATACGATGCGAATTGAGAAACTACGCTAATTTTAACTAACTAAAAAGAGAGGAGATTATATTATGTTCGACTCCTGTGTCTTTTTTGTGTGTTAATTATTTTCTCCGCCAAGTATTAACGGATTTTAAAAAATATATTTTTTTTTGGAATAGCACATTTTTGAGGTGGTCTCATTGGGGCCAGGTTTCGGTCTCATGACGGAATTCCAAGGAAGTCGGGGAAAATACTTATTTTTTATGTATTTAGGTAGCGTAACCGTTTAAATACAAGTAAGGTTTTTGCAACTATACTTCGCTTAAATTATTTCGTCGGTTAAAAACGTAGCTAGACTGGCTGCCAAGCCTGTTCCTATAGCTTTTATCTCCGACAACAAAGTGATGTCTTTGGCATTAGTTATGTGGGTCACCGGCAGGGACTCAATCATAAATACTCCTCCGGTTTTGTTGGTGATTCTTTGTAGAATATTCAAGAGAAAAATCTTTGTGTGGTGTAAATATTGTATACCAGTGGTTTTCTGTCGCTTCATTTAGAATTTAAAAACACATTTTGATATTACCTAGTTTGATAACACTGTATTACCTATTCCTGTCGTCATAACTTCAGTGTTTGCCTATGTCGTGTACCGGTCTGGAGGTTAGGCTAACGGGTAAAGTTACTCAAACGAGGTACTGAACACCCCAGCTTTATATTGTCAACGCATACATTAATAACCTTAAAAATAAAAAGTTTCAACGCACCCCCGACAAAACATATTATAACGTAGCTAAAAATCATCTCAATCACTTCAGCTTTCAAACAAAAATATCCCCACCAAAATCGGTTAAGCTAGTCCAAAGTTTTTACCACAAACATAGAAACATACATGCGTTTTTCGCCAAGGATTATTAATCCTCGTACCTAAATGTATAAATTTTAACAGAGATCGACAGTGGGAGCACTGGAGTTACACCAGCACCAGAAAAGTAAACTATACATTTCAAAAAGTTTTACCTAAACACATTTAATTCTTACAATTCGACTTCGTACAAACGCACGGCATTTGGCTAGTGCCCTAAGCTCACCACATGAAACTTGGAACATCTTCATCAAATTATTGTTGTTCATACAAATTTTAAAGACAGAAAAAAGAATCACTTTGACAGAATTTAATCTTGTACCCTTTTGTCTAAAGCCGACAAGATACAAATGCACTAGCCGTTTGAGCTACTGAGGATTGAGACGGAAGTGTGCAAATTCTAGGGCCCAACTAAACTGTTACAGCAATAATGTAAACACTTCTTCCTTGCTTTCTTTAATTTATAAGTAAGGTTTCTTTACTGTAGGACAAGATTTTGAGATTACATGATACTTTGCGAGTTTACCTGCAACGAATTAAATCCATAGGTTATATATAACAAAGATGTTTAAGGTCGCCTCTGTGGTCTAGCGGTCCGGGTGTTGGACTTGACTGCTTGAGGTCCCGGGATCGAATCCCGGGTCGGCCAACATAAAGAAAATTGGATTTTTCCAATTTTCTAATAAAAAAATGTTGGTCGGAATTGGAAATGTGCCCGGTTGGCGATAGGCTTGCCACCTATCACATTGTGTAGTGTTTGTTTTATTATAAAACCCCTCATTTTCACACTTATTTGGGAGGTACGATGCTACAGACGAAAACATACACACGCAAAAATGTAATTTAAAACCTCTCTTCTATGATGTGCTTTATAAGAACAGCAAAGATTACGAAACAGACATAATACCGTAACTTTAAAACTATGATCCATCGGTCATCTTACATTAAATTCATCAGGTCCTTGTCATCAAGTGATAGTCATTTCACAAAATTAGAAAACATAAATATATCTAGTTAAGGCATATCAAATAAGTCCAAACTCGATGGTTTTTCCAATAGGCATTCCAACGGTAACGAATCAGACCAGCTCAGTCGTACCAGCATTAGTTAGTTTCTCACTAACTTTAAAAGTGATATAAATATCCATAATGTATCTGATGTCATTTTCGAAACTTTGCAAATGAGCTGATAACTTTCCACTCCTGAACAGATTTCTATAAATGATTGATAACAACCATCTAAAGAAAGTACCGTAACTTTTAAACTATAATCTATTAACCATCTCCCATTTCAACCATCAGGTCCTTGTCATCAAGTCCTCGTCGTCAAAAAACATGAACAGATTTAGTTAAGGCAAATCGAATGACTCCAAACTCGATGAGTTTACCAGCAGCTGCATTCTAGGGTCACATCTCCTATATTCAAGCTCCATCATCAAACCAGCTCCGATATACCAACACTCGTTAGTGTTAGGTCTCAAATATGCATAAAAGTAAAATAAATAGCCATAGTCGGCTTAATTCATATCCCATTCGGATATTTACGTAAAAACTGCAATTAAGCTAATGTATTTGAACACCTGGACAGATCTCAATAAAATATAGCTAAGAACCATCTCTATCGCTTCAGCTTTCAAATAAAAAAACCGCATCAAAATCCTTCCATCCGTTGACGAGCTACGATACCACAGATAAACACACATACACACAGACACGTCAAATTTATAAAACCCATCGTTTTTCGTCGCTGGTTAATAAAAAAATACACGTTACAAAATTAAAATCCAAATGGTTACGTATATAAAATCCTCAAACATTGATACTTAGTCGAGTCATAAGTTCTGTCACACAATAAAAACTTTTCAATTAAAAATGCTGGCCACTAATGTGTTTCTTAATTTGAATTTAGAATCTTTTATGAAAATAAGTACGAGTTTTTGTATTTTTTTCATAATGAAGATGGTAGTATTTTTTTCATAATTATTAAATTTTGTGTTTATATTGAGTGAAATTAATTAATTTAGGTGAGAATTAGCTTAATTTTGTTCAGTGAAAGTGCACAAATGAAGTAATCATGAAGAAATTACTGTATCGTGTATTTCCTCGCTGCCGCCAAAGACTTTGTAAATAGTGACTGATGACTGAAATAAAGACTTAATTAATACCAAAGACATGGTCCCAGAAAGGGGCAAATTAACTACTAACTAACTGAAAATAAGTAAACATATTTTTCTGATTTGACGTATTATTAAATATGCAGTGGAAACTTAAAGAAGACCGTACCGCGGTTATCGCGCTGCATCGATGTGGTTACACACCAACTGAAATTTTCGACATACTGAAAAATTTGAATTTAACTAGGAGATTCATTTATCGTACCCTCAAACGATATAATGAGAACTCAAGTTTGTGAAGTTTGTCAAAAGCTGTGAAGGATGAAAAATGAAAAAATTCAACGAAATCCCATCCGCAAGCAGAAACTGTTAGCCCTTCACATAGGATTATGAAAAACCACAGTGAAAAGGGTGTTGAATAAAGAGTGAGTACTACGAGCTTATAGCAGAAATACAGAACATCGCCTGGATGCGTGCCTAATGGACAAGAAGAGTTTTGTTGAAGCAGTACGCAGGAAAAAAGCACCGTCAAATTCTTATTTCGGACGAAAACAGTTTTGCTGTGACGAAGCAAGCCACCGTATTCCGCATGTCCAGCGAGGCCATTTTCCATCTTCAGTCCAAGTTTGGTTAGGGGTCTCAAAATGGGGGCTTAATTAAGATACACTTTTGTAAGAAAAGGCGTAAAAACGAACGTGTGTATCAAAACACAGTTCTCATGGATCTTGTGGAACTTGTTCAGGTCCTGGTTAATTCAATAAGATTCTTCGCCAGCCGATTTTCCCGTCCAGACTTCGTTGGATCACAAAATATAGCAATACTTAGATCAGAAGGCCTGCTTAAAACATCATCTCAATTTGGAGTCACTCAAGGCTTCCCTGATCAAAGCATATTGACATGGACCTCGTGCGTGCTGCAGACGACTGGCCGCGCAAATCAAAGGTCTGTATTGAAAATCGCGGGCTCATTTTGAGTAAACTTAAATAACATAAGAGGGCATGTTTTATTCAGTTCAATTTGGTAAATAAATGATTGTTAAATTCAAACAGGTGATTATTATTTAACATTTGACAGAACTTATGACTCGACTAAGTATATGTCTTAAATATCAGAACGTTCTACACCTCGAACCCACCTCGGTGGGTTTCCCTAGAGCGTAAACGCCTAACGCCACCGACCAAGGCCGAAGCTCGGGTTCGATTCCCGAATGGGGCGGAAATTTTGTATGAATAACATTTAAATATCGGTATTACAGTATAACTACTCACCGTTGTGTGATAGTCAACGAGGTTCGTTAGTAATACAAGTACATAGAAATACTTGTATACAAACATATAATTTGCTTACTTTGTGATTAAATCAGTTTATGTTATGCATCCAGTGATTAATTTATCTTAAATTTATTCCTCTTAATTGATCGAGCCACTTATCAATATTATGTTTGGAATTAATACTGATTTTGTTGTTATTTTGTAATACTGTAATAATGTTGTTTTGTAATACTGAGTTTGACCGCCTCGTTGGTCGAGTGGCTAGCGTACTCGCCTAACTACATCAACTTACCGCGAGGCTCGGGTTCGATTCCCGACGGGGGCAGGCATTTGTGTGATTAGATGTCTGCATTTCCGGGTCTGGGTGTTTATTAAATTTATTCTGGTATCTATTTAAGTATTTCTATGTATTAGTATCGTTGACTAACACCCATAACACAAGCATATGCTTACTTTGGGGTTAGATTCAATTAGTATAAGTTGTCCAGGGATATTTATTTTTGTTGTTTCAATATTTAGTAATAATAAACGGGTTTGGAGCAAAAGTCCCCTTATCTCACAACTGTTAATTGATACTTATATCAGGCATGTTCCCTCGTCCCGCATTTATCTCCTAGATATAGTAAAAGTAAATGAGGGTACGATGTGATTTGAAAATAGGTCAATTCCATAGTTACCTTTCAGGTATTACCTTGGGAGCTAACTATATATTTTTATATAAATATATATATTTATTTTTATATAAAATTTAGATAATTTTTAGCAGGGAGTACCTGCTAAAAATTTTGTGCTGTATAGAGCTAGTTTACTGAATAATGGTTTTTAAAACCACAGTGTGCTGCCAGAATTGCTACATACATAATATATTTATATATATGCCAAGTCCCTTGCGGGATTGGCAGAATATCAAATGTCAGGAATTTCCTTTAAATTTAAAAAAAACATTTCTAATTTTTTTTGTTGCCCGACCCGGGGATCGAACCCGGGACCTCAAGCAGTGAAGTCCGACGCCTGACTGCAAGATAGAGGCGATACGTTGTGTTGTTGCTGTGTTATATTGTTGTTTTTTGTACATTTTTTTTTATGAAATTGAAAGATAAACTAGCAGACGGATTTCCTGACGGTAAGAAATTCACGCCGCCTAGAGCCACCAAAGGTGGAAGAGGTGCGTTGCCAACCTGAGGTCGGGATGTTAGACCTCGAGGAAAAAGTAAGTTCACCGGCTACCTTATTCTCCGACCGGAACATGTCAAAAGCAAGGACTGACGTTATTGCAACAGGAGAAGGTAAGTCGGTGGTACCTATCCGGGCGAGTAGCTGCGAAATTCTACCACCTAGTCAGATTGGTACTACCACCTGTTATACAGGCACTGCCATAACGTAAGCGCTTGCCATTGACGCGTTCCTGTTCGGCGAATAAGGTAGTCGATAAACTTATATTTGATTGAGGCCCAACATTCCGGCCTCAGGTTAGCAATGCACGACCAACACCTTTGTTGTCTCGTGTGAATTTCTTGCCATCAGCAAATCCCTGTGTTTGTTTGTCTTACAAAATTATAAAAATCCCCTAAAAACTGGCTGTGTTCAGTAAGGGGAAACAGTATTTCAAGCCAACATATAGCTTACAATTTTATGGAGTACAGGCTCCCCAGTACCAGCTCCTATCTTTTGACCGCATTCAAAGCAGAGCGTCTTGAGTTGTAAATTACCAGTAAATAGCAAATCGTCTTGCTCCTTCAGCGTTGCGTAGAGATGTCGGGTCAGTTTTTTTTTTCTGCATGCGTCATGGGGAATGCTCTGAGGAGTTGCTTGGTCTGATTCCTGTCGCTGAGTTTCACCTTCGGACATTGCGTCAGAGTCAAAGGTGTCACGTCTATCACCTTGATGTCTGGCGGTCTACAACTATGTGATTTCAAAGGTATTTCTTACCTCGCACAAAACCTTAATTTAAATAACCAAAAGTGGTATTTTAAAAATGGATACGACTCAGGAAAATAGAGAGCTTTAAATTCGGTAACTTATCTGTGATACTCCTGTTATTACAGGTGTCCTTGGACGGTGATGACCATTTTTTATCAGATGACCCAGTTGCTCATTCATCTCTTCTTGAATAAAAAAAAAATATTACAACACCATAATCGTAGCGTAGTAAACGCAAGTTCGCACACACGCGTGCACACTCGCACACATACGATTATGAAACATACAGAAACAGATACATGTTTCCACAAGAAAAAAAGTAGGTATTAAAACTTTATATAGAGATGCTGTATAAGATTGTCTGTCAATTTTTGTACCGTGCAAAATAATACTCGAGCATGTTAGATTAAAGGACGGTGGGGTTATTTCATGCCAATAAGTGCACGTTTAAATTTTTCGACGACTATCGGGTCAGGTAAGTTTTGAAACCTATTTGAAACTATCTATGTTCATTATCTACTACGGTGACTGAAATGATTGAAATATTTTCATCATTAGAAACACACTGTTATATGTATACTATTCGACGCGTTCAATTTGTTATTTTTACTTGTTGACACTTCCTGCTTTGGGTAACTTGTCCAAGGATATTTGTGTAACTTGTCCCTGCACCGCTGAAGACAAAAATATCACATGAACTTTTTCTCCACCATCTAATCGACAAAGTCCACTAGATCTCCATAACGCTGGACTACACGTTTAACATCCCGGGCTCCCCTACTATGACGTCTATTAATAACTGATAACTGTATTAAAAATATCAACGGCAAACTCAGATACTCGACTACTCGGCCATTGCAGTTTTAAATCAACCGGGTATGTCAGGTTTAGGGCTAAGTGTAAAGAAACACGAGAACAAGGTTTACTCATCGAGGTTGCCATTAATTTTGTTGTTAATGTATTTAAGGTGTATTTTGTTAGGTAGATATTTATATATTAAGCGTTAAATTATTTATGAAGCTGTTACATACACAGGTATATTTATTTCTAGCGTTTAACGCTACTTTTGGAACTCAGCTTGGATTTTTTACGCCAATCAGACAAACAGACAGACACAAATCAATAGTGCCAGTGCTAAAATCAAGTGACAGTGTTTTGAGTTCAAGATACTAATGGAACTTAAGTTTAGAGACACTAAGTATAAGTTTATGAACGTATACTTAGAGACTATTATAGCTTAGAAGATTAAGAGAAATTAGACTTACTCAATAGTCTATAGACTAGATTGTAATGTAGAAGAAGATGCTCAGTAGAGCTTTTTATGAAGAAAAAAACAATAGTCTCTAACAAAACCTTCATGTAATGTCGTTAAAAACCATCTCGATCACAGCTTTGAAACAAACAATCTACAAGAAAATAGGTCCATCCTTTCAAAAGTTGTATCGCCACAGGCACACACACAGACACATCAAACTTATAGCACTTCTATTTTCCGTTGGGGTTACCAAATATCTCTTTAGGATTCTGGTACGTGTTAAATGTACATAAAATCGTAGTTTTATTAGCGTGTGTTTTAATTATTATGGTTTAAGCTGGAACCCGGCGCTGTAGATACTACATCACTACACAGAATAGGTGATAGAACTGCTGAACATGACATACGTACATGGCTCCGATCTGAAAGGCCATTAGTTTTAGTCAATAAAATTAAGTTATTTATTTATACGATTGCAAACTTTAGAATAAAAATTGTTTTTTGTAAAATCGTATCTTTGTAGTAGTTTGTGGGTATTTTAATGTGGTTTGAATAATTTGGAGGAATATGTTAAACGTATATATACTTGTATCAATAACTAAAGGAAGCCTGCCACCTTGAGACCTAAGGCGACAGGCAAGTAATGGTAGGAAAAAAGTTTTGAGAAAGGTTTTTCTCACCGCCAGGGGAGTAAACTCCTATTAATGATCACACATGACAGCCAAAAGTGTCTTGGCCACAGCAAGAGGTGAGGAGTAGTTGTAACCACCGTTAGGTAAATGGCGCGTGGAAATGAGTCTCATTGATAGAAATAACCGCTTCGTTGGTGAAGAGGTTAGGTGAGAGGTTAGGCGTGTATGCCTAATGTCACTGACCAACCGCGAGATAAGGGTTCGATTCCTGGCTGGGCAGGTATGTGTGTGACGAACATTTATATGTCTACATTTCTAGATCTGGGTATGCTTACTTAATTTATTCTGGTTTTTTACTTGGACTCAATTTATGTAATTTGTCCAGGGATGATTATTTAAATAATATTATATAACATTTTGTGCTCTGATAATTTATTTCAGCTTTATATTAAATGCAATAACGTCATGCAGTCGTCGAGGTTTGTGGAAACATTAATTTCATGTATATGAAGCGCATATGAGCTGCAGCGAGGACGGCACGTGCGGTGCCAACTTCCAACTTTGTGGTATTACTTCCACCCATGGTATATTCACTGCTGTTCGTGTGGCTGGGACACGTGACCCAACTTCATCAATTTGCAGATAGTTTCATGACTTACTTAAAGTCGTCTGGATAGTGTGTAACTAAAAATATTTTAGATAACGAATAGGATAGAGTTGAGCTTAGAGATACAGTTCGAAATATTAGATGCAATTGTAAAGTTAAAAAATGGCCTAGATAAATATTTTTTCTAAAGTTTCCATGTAAAATAGTTTTTCTTTATTAAACAATATAGATTTTTCCTGCCAGTGTTGGTCATTGTGGTGTAGATTGCCTTTTTGCCAGGCAGCTTATCATTCCAGCCTCAGGGTCGCAATGCATCTACAGACTATGGTTGTCTCTTTCTATCAAGAGAGCCGTACCTACGCTTGTTGAGAAATAAGTAGATATTGAACTTTAGTGTGGCAAACATTGAAAAGTATTGCAATTATTAAAGTTCCGACCTTCGATAATCTAATTTAACTTAAAAATCCGTAATATACTAACATTGTTATTCAAGGAAGCAAGACAGGTTTGTCAGGATCGTGAGGTCTGGCACTCGATACTCTCTGCCTACCCCGTAAGGGACTTGGCGTGAAGATATGTATATGTTATTCAAAGATCAAGTATTAAATCTTGACTTATTAAGCGCAAAAGTACAAGGCACCACTAGCGTAAAACCACACGCCAGCATTTGGAACAGTGATAAATGCGCTTAGCTTTTGAGACTACGTGAACTTAAGCTTTTAAAAACATAGGAAAACCTCTATCGCCTCTGTGGTCCCGGGTTCGAATCCCGGGTCGGCCAACAAAAAGAAAATTGGATTTTTCCAATTTTCTAATAAAAAAAATGTTGGTCGGGATTGGAAATGTGCCCGGTTGGCGATAGGCTTGCCACCTATCACATTGTGGGACTTAGGTCTTCGGCTAGTCGTGGTTGTACCTCTGCCTACCTCTTCGGGGATATGGGCGTGAAGATACTACTTTAGGAAAACTAATTGGGAACGAAGTAAAGAAAAACAACATGAACCGGTAGATTTTTTATTAAAGACAAAACTCAGGCAAGAATAGACCGGTACATGCTTTTTTTAACATTCGTTGAAGTCCGACATGCATTTTTACGTCCAGAAAAAACATAGCAAATTGGAGGGAAATCGTGAAACTCAAAATTGTTCCCGGTACAAACTGTTCCTGGGTGCAAAGTTAAATATTATTTAAAAACTAAGAGCTCGAGAACAAAAATTATGTGTAAAAGAGTAAGGGAAACCTCGAAAATTTGATTCTTTTCTATTTTTTCATTATTGTGTAAAAATATAGTTTTGGCGTGGACGCAATTGATATATATTCTCATTGTTTTAAATATACCTGTGTATTATACCTCAATGTCGTCAGAGCAGAACCTTAGACTACTTACTGTATCTGGAGTGTTAAACCACTTACATGAGTTTACTGACTACTTATACATAAATACTGACGTAACGTACTATTATAGGCTAATCAGCGTATCTGGTTATGATCGCAGTACTAGTGGTAAATGTACAGAGCGAGCCAATTGGAAAAATGTATAAAATTTCTATTCCAAAGCGAGGTTTCGAGTCAAAAAGCTAAACTCGCTTTGCATAATTCTGTGCTTATTCGAACGTTACTGTATAGAAGTGAGAGTTGGGTATGTCAGAAAGAGCATGAAAGTAGGATAAATGCGGTCGAAATGAGAGCACTACGGAAAATCTGTGGTGTAACACTCGATGACCGCATTCGTAACAGTGAGATCCGAGAAAAAGTGGGATTGAAAGAAAGTGTTGGTGTTAAAATGCGAAAGGGCATGCTCCGCTGGTTCGGTCATGTGGAAAGAATGACAAATGAAAGATTAACAAAGCAGATATACAATGCGAATGTTGATGGATGTAGGTATTCGGGGAGACCAAGGCTGACATTTCACGATCAGATCAATCGGATATTATCCGAGGGTGGTGTCACGAGTCTCCGAAACCGGCGTGTTTGTATGAAAAGGGTTATGAATGTGAAGGAAGCAAGACAGGTTTGTCAGGATCGTGAGGTCTGGCACTCGATACTCTCTGCCTACCCCGTAAGGGACTTGGCGTGAAGATATGTATGTATGTATGTATAAAATTTTGAACACAATATTTTGAGGCATTCAAAATCAGAGAAAGGGGATAAACTTTAAGTATTGTTTATAGCACTAACCAAAAGTTTAACATTTGAGTGTACACTAATTAAAAACTAATATAAAGAAACACAAACTGCAATTGTCAAATATTCATTACGTAGTATTCAGTAAAATAGTTATAGTGGGTGAATTAATAAAGTTGGAATGCCGTTCTGTTCGTCTTTTGCAGTGCTCTCTGTATTTAATCAAAGTGAAGACAAAAGGCTTTAGCAACAGGTTGCTGCTGATAACGATTGTTGCTGCTATGCGGAAATGTCGGGAAATATGATTTATACCAAAATATTTATTAGCAACTGACTTTGAAAATAATGTACTCACTTTTGTCTACATCTTCGTCTGCAAAGTAAATTTATTTAGCTCTGCGAGAAATACTGAGATATGAGCATGAAACCTACATCCATCGTTTAATTTTTATCTATTTCCACGTTGGAATTCATTAAAAATTTAGGTACCATAAAACATACTGATAGAGATAATCCAATTCGCACTAGATACCTAGGTACTGTGTTTTCAACCTCCGCCGGAAAAAGCGGGGTGCGTATGTGTATGAGAGAGAGGAGGGGGAGAGGCATCATAACTTCTAAGCAAAATTTCCTATGCTTTATTGACATTACCGTAATGTTTTGTCGGCGGTTATCAAAACATTTTAATACTATTATTATCAATGCTATATATAGGTAGTTAAACAATAAGACAGATTCCACTTCTCTTGTACAGTAAACTACCTAAATATCTGAGGGTCAGATATTTGTGTTGTCTGTAAACTAAACAAAAATTGTAACAGCAAATTGCGAGCGCAAGCTCTTGCATTATAACCGAGTCGTCTTCAAACTACAAAGGTTGGAATACCATGCAAACTCTACTGGCTATAACCAAAAGAAAAAAGTATTAAAAACCCAAAAAAAAATTTAATTTTGAAATATAACAATAAATGGAATGGAACTAAATAAAGTTACATAATTATGTCAGAACGTATGTACAGAAGAATATAAATTATGTTAAAAAAACTAAACATAGAAAATATAAGATTATTTCAACATGTTTAAGTATATATTATTTTATTTAAGTAATAAAGAAGTGTTACAGCAGGTACGAAGAGAAGTTTTTGCTTCAAACCATGTCTACCCTGTTCTGCCCTGGCTTTTGCTTAGGTACCTACGTGTTGCATTCCCAGGTCAGGTAACATAAGATAATGTTTTTTTTTTTGTTTTTCTAATAAAAGCAACATTACCTGGGATTGGATATTATAGTTATTCATCGTGATCAGAGATGAAATATTGTTAAAATTCCTATACACACAGGCAAACGCTTGTAATTTTCCACTTTATGTTACGCTATAGCCAACCGGTTTCACTTGACCAGCATCATCAGGGCTTTATAACTAAAGATAAAAAGGTCTTTTTAATTTAACGTCCAGTACCTATTTGGTTATAACCAAAGTGTTAAATGTAAAACCAAGTGTACAATAAAGTGTATAGCGGAAAAGTACAAGCGCTTAACTAAAAAAGTGTATATACAATGGAGTTCCACCAAGAGCCGACGATAACAAATATAGATTTTATGAATATCACGTTTAAGTCAACCACAACAACAACAACACTTTGCAGCGACTTGCGAAGTAATTGTTGTACGCTGACGAGTGTACTAAAAGCCATTGTACTGCATCACACGTACAAGAGATAATATTTCCAGAATGGTAAACAACTTTAAATATGAATCAGTGTTTTTACTTTTGCCCGCCTTGAATCTTATCTTTATCTTCGCAAAGATAAATCCGTCATGTTTCGAAATTATTTTATCTACAAATTCCATTTTGTTGTGCCATGTACACACCGGGGATTCTTCGATCAGTTAATTGTACTCGAATCTATCTAATCTGCTGACAAGAAAGGCTACCACTGTTAGCAATGTGCTGCGCAGCAACTTACCACTTCCTGTCGTCATAAACGTGTTTGGCATTACCGTGTTCCGGTCCAGGGATAAGGTAGCCAGTAGATTAGCACATTAGGCCTAGCACCCAGCGACGTACCTATATGTACCCGTAACTCCAATAGTGCCTATAAGTCATGATTGTCTCTTATCGTCAGGAGAGCCGTATCGGAGAGAACAAAGCAAACACCACGGAACAAATCAATTTTAACATAATTCTTTTCATTCTTCACATACGTTCTTGATATATTCCTTACAATTGATACCTTCATAAGTAAGTATCTTCACACCCATATCCTCGAAGAGGTAGGCAGAGGTACAACCAAGGCACCCACGACTAGCCAAAGACACTAAGTCCCACAATGTGATAGGTGGCAAGCCTATTGCCAACCGGGCACATTTCCAATCCCGACCAACAATTTTTTTTAATTAGAAAATTGATACCTTCATAATTTCTATAGGGGAGACTGGGGATAGTTAGTCTACCTATCCCTATAGTAGACTATAGGGATAGGTAGACTAATCGCTAAAATCTCGTCAGTAGTACGAGAATTGCATCATCCTATTTTAGCCGTGTGTTACACTGTGCACCCGATCCGTCATCTGAAGCAAAATGACAAATTGACATCAGATCATTTTGGAGCAGTAACAAGCTTTTTGTTTTTTCCGCAATGCATATTTTTTGATCTGATGCCTACTTATTTCATGTTAATCACTTTCCGATTAATCAGAGTGTTTGATTAGTGCATATATTTCATACATTATTTTTCATCTCAATATTATTATTTAGGTTAACCATGCCATTAGAACTAAAAATGGCGTCTGGGTTTGGTAGACCAATTTCTTTCGGGGCTGGTTGAATAGTTAGACAACTAACCTCAACTAAACTCAGAGTTGAAAAATTCCTATAAATAAATATTTAATCTAAATTTCTAAAAATTTTGTTGTTATAGAACGACGAGGACGTATGAAAGAACTACTAAACGAGCTGATACACTAAAAGAAGTTGTAGAAAGGGCTTGTCAAGCAGATTTTTTTAACAAAAGGATCATTAATCTGTTTGAATACATATTAATACGATTTTATTGTTATTAATTAACAAATGGAATGTAGCCTTTTTATAACGGTGTTTAAAACTGAAATCTGAACATTTTTTATCGATTTTTAAGGAAGAAAATTGGATTATCTAAGAAAAAGAAAACATATAATTCAAAACTGATCCTCTTTTGGATATTGGATTGCGTCTTAATAGACTACTGTGCATATCTGCGAAGCATCGATCTTTAAGTAGAACTTAATCAATACTTTTGAGTTTCGTCTTCTACGATAGCCTCTTGTACCCTTGCGGGACAAACGCTAAAACTTACTTTAACGTAGTCAGCTTCTTCGCTGACCTGATGAGTACCAGATAGTACAAAACGTTAGTCACAAATAGTTCATTCGGTGGATGGTTAACCTACCTACTGCAAGGAACAATTGAAGAAATCCTGTTGGATGGCTTCTCCATGCCTAGTCCTGCGACTGGATTGTGGATCGAACTCGTGCTGATGTATACCTGCTTGCTCAATGAGCTCGTGCTGATACATACCTGCTTGTGCTCCTACCAATCTGCGCGGTTGACGATGATGGTATTGGGAAATGTTTCTGCGATAAGTGGTTTTGCGCTTTTACACGCGTCACGGTCAATCTGCCTTTGAATGAACACTATACTTTCAGCGATCCAACTCGACCCGTCCTCCCCGTTTCAAAACGTAGAGTTACTAAACAAATTACTTACGCAATAGGCTTAATATTCCAATATTAGGTTAGCAACGCACCATTATCACCTTAGCAGTACAATGGTAAGGTAAATTTCATACCATTATAGGAATCCATCCTCTTGTTTGCCTTCCAAAATTGGATAAAAAAACTACCACTTCATACTAGATGTGCTTTGCTGCTTTCTCCTTCAAAATATCTTTGAGCAAAAACATTTTTTTAGCAAAACCTTAAAGACATGAAAAGAAAAAAAATGGTAAAATTATTACAATGCTTAGGTAAAATTAATCGTATACTTAATGAAGATTTAAAAACCTTGAAAATATTGCATATTTTGAAAAGGTTTACAACTTTTACATGTTACTAGCCGACCCGTCGACTTTGTATCGCTTGATATTAGCAGCTACTAACAAAAACAATTAATTAACCAATTTGTCCTACCGTTCAAGCGTGTTGCGGCAACAGGCGTGATGCGATGACAGGCGTGATGCGACGACAGGCGTGATAAAGGGCGGGACTTATACGTATAATAATGACTATTAAACTAAAAATTTAAAAAACCCCCGATACAAGAACTTCAGTTAAAACAGTTAATCTCCCCACTTTCACCCCCACAACTTTTAAACGGCTCAACCGATTTTCATCAAACATGTCTAAGAACACTCGCAAATAAGTAACCTTTAATACAAAAAAACTAAATTGAAATCACTTCATCCATTCGGGAGTTATAATTCCATAGACATACAGACAGACAGACAGACACGTCAAACTTATAACACTATGTCACTATGGGGGTTAATTACTATGTATGAAAGTCATAAAGATACTATAAACGTTGAAATTAGTTTGTCGCAAAAAAGATCTCCCTGGTTGACGAATGAACCCGAGCCTTTTGTATCAACTTTATTAGGCTTATACACTAATCTCTTTATATATCTCACGAGTCATCTTACGCATATCCGTATTTTATATTTGTATTTAGTTTATTATACTTTCTGGTTATGGTATACTTACTGATTCGGTCAAGAGGAAAGAATGACAGATGACAGATTGACAAAGCAGATATACAACGCGAATGTGGATGGATCTAGGTACCCGGGGAGACCAAGGCTGACATTTCACGATCAGATCAATCGGATATTATCCGAGGGTGTCAAGAGTCTCCGAAACCGGTCTGTTTGTATGAAAAGAGCAATTAATAATAAGGAAGCTAGGCAGGTTTGTCAGGATCGTGAGGTCTGGCACTCGATACTCTCTGCCTAACCCGTAAGAGACTTGTCGTGAAGATATGTATGTATGTGTATGTATACTTATTATATTATGGTATTTAATTTTCCAAGCTTTCATTAATATTATAATGATATAATCATACTTGATTATGTGCTTAAATCTAGTGTCAGTTTTTTTTTTATGATATTGGAAGGCAAATAAGCAGACGGATTTCGTGATGTTAAGAAATTCACGTCGCCTAGAGACACCAAAGGTGATAATGGTGCGCTGCCAACCTGAGGGCGGGATGTTAGGCCTCGAGCGAAAGTAAGTTTACCGGCTACCTTACCCTCCGAGCCGGAACACGTCATGACGTTATGGCGGCAGGAATAGGTAAGGCGGTGGTACCAATCCGGACGAGTAGCTGCTAAACTCTACCACCTAGTCAGATGTCACGATGTTAATGATTTGAGCCTATGCTCGTCTTTTACGAGCTGCCTGGCAAGGAAGGCAGATGGTCTATTCTACAAAGGAGCCCGGACCAACACAGGGAATGATATCATTATGGAAATTAATCAATATTATACGAAGGCGAGAGTAAGTTGAAAATAAATCTCAATCAGAATTACAAGTACAAAATTGACCGGCCCTCATACCGGATTCAGAACACTGCAATGAATAGCATTGACACGATTAAGTAGTTTCGCTTTTTATAGCAGTATCTTATTACCAATATCTCCAAGAAGTAGGCAGATGTACTACTAAGGCACCTGCAAATGGGCAACTATGTATCTATTATAGAAAATAATATTACTAAAATTTTGCGTTAACCGACCATGTAACTTCATCATCAAAAGTCTTCAAAATACATCTTCAAACAGACATCTTCAAAAGTATCATCACGCTCATATCCCCGAAGAGTTAGAGGCACAACCAGGGCACCTACGACTAGCCGAAGACATTAAGTCCCACAATGTGATAGGTGGCAAGCCTATCGCCAACCGGGCACATATCCAATCCGAAGCAACATTTTTTTTATTAGAAAATTGGAAAACCCAAATTTTATTTTGTTGCCCGACCCGGGATTGAAACCCGGGATTGGAACCCGGGATCGATATAAACCATACCTAATCCAATTTAGATACGATAACATATAGATGGAGATTTGATTAATATAATAATAGCGCCGGGATCAGATTACTCCGGTTTGGAATCACAAACAGAATTGATTATGAGCTTCTCTTAACTTATGGGACACGATTGTGATGCGTATGAAATTGCAGAGATATGGAATTATTGGTAAATGCAATACGTGTAAACTTAACTAGCTGCGGTCTGCGACTTCGTACCCACATTTAATTATTTTCAAGGTTAATGATGAAAAAAAATCTCGCAGTATTAAGTTAATTAAGTATCCTTGATGTTGACCTGGATAAGGTACATACATTTTGAATAAATTCCGTTTAGCAATTAATGCGTGAAAAGTGAATAGATAAACATTGCAACAAACTAAATTTTGGGTTCTTTATCCTGTACCTATATAGATAAACATTATTTTCAGAAAATGTTCCAAGTGCAGATAAAGTTTAATTACTATTTTATTATATGTGTAACCGTTTCTTTAGGTTTCGCTTATTTATCATAATTTTCTCATCTTTTTCTATCGAATAAAAATAAAAAGCAACACTGTTTTCTTCATAACATACAAAAATGAAGATAATAAGTGGTTCAAAAAAGGTTGTATAAAATTTTCCAGAAAAATGAATACTTTTGGATTATTTCGTCTTGTAACTTCAAGTTTGATTACAACAAATAAAAAAACATTTCTTTAAGCTACAACTTTGTTTGTATTAGGTCTTTAGCTACCGAACATCTTTTTTTTATTTTTTGTAAGCTATATTTGTCTCAGATTTTTTTTTAAATATATTCTCTTTGAGTTATTTGAAAAAAAAGCATATGAAAACTTTGATTTATTGGTTAAAACTATGAAATTTTCAGATCAATCGACAAATCGTGCTTTACCTTAACGAAAAAATCCACCACTATAAAGAAATAGTTACCGCTTAGTAAAAGCAACCATGTTTTTTTTCCGTGTTAGCCCGGGTGCTTTTGCAGAATAGACCATCTGACTTCCTGCCAGGCAGCTCGTAAATGGCGAGCGTAGGTTTAACGTCGCTAAAACCGTGACATCCTACTAAGTGGTAGAGTTTCGCAGCAACTCGCCCGGATTGGTACCACCACCTTTTTTTTACCTATTAACACCGCCATAACGTCAGTGCTTGCCGTCGACGTGTTTCGGTTCGGAGGGTAATGTAGACGGTAAAATTACTTTTGGTCGAGGCCTAACATCCCGGTCTCAGGTTGGCTACGCGCCATTACCACCTTTTGTATCTAGGTGGCGTGAATTTCTTACCATCAATAAATCCGTCTGCTTGTTTGCCTTCCAATATCATACAAAATAACAACTTCATAAGGTCAACTTTGTAAAATAGCTTCTGTAGAACGTAAATCCAAATTGTAACTTCTTGGAATTTCTAGGTGAGGTTTGTCAGACCATAAGGACAAACATGTGCTAAACTCTAATGTATAGTTTATTCGTCACCATCGGGCAGTCTGGCTGTTTATTTAACCTACCATACCACAAAAAATGTCAAATAACTGCCCGCTGCAAAATCATGTTATTGTATGTACCTATATGGAAACGTCATTATAGTAATATCTTGATGGAAATTTGATTTATATAATAACAAAGGTCAGATTATTACAGTTTGGATCACAATCAGAATTGGTTATGAGATTCGCCACGATACTGAATTGCCGAGATAAGGGATGAATAAACAGTAGTAATTATTCGGCTGCAATAAGGAAAAACCTTATTTTGCGCTTAACGTTGTATGTTTAATCCAAACGTCATTTAATATGAAGTGGGGCTTAACATTTTGGAAGACATTACTACGTAGCAGCCGGCAGGGCACTTTCCTGGAGCGTAAAGAGGTTTGGGTACGTAATTTTGGTAATTTGGGTAATTCATAACATTTCAACTGTTTTACCATGACATTTAAAACCATAAAATTTAGTACTAAAAAATATATATTTTTTTAATTTTTCGACACGCGACGATTATTTCTAAATATTATAAAATCGGTCTGTCTATTGGCCTTTTATAAATAAGAATATATTTAATAACCACTACATAGTACAAAACAAAGTCGCTTCCTCTGTCCCTATGTCCCCTTGTATGCTTAAATCTTTAAAACTACGCAACGGATTTTGTCGCGTTTTTTTTAAATAAATAAAGTGATTAAAGAGGAAGATTGATATGTATATTTTATTACCGTGTGAAGGCGGGGCAGGCTGCTAGTAAAATATATACAAAAAAATAACGCGCGAAATATCCAAATACGGCCTAAAGTCGGGTAATAAAATAATTTAATTTTTATAACATTTCAGCTATTTGTTTGTGCCCGTCAAAATCGATGCAACTGGATCAAACGGACACATAAAAAACATTACTTCCTTTTGTGATTGTCGATCAAATACTAAAATTATCTACATCAAAAAGATTTTTCTCCGTTGCCGAGGTGTGATCATACCATTATCTCCCGATATCGATGAAGGAGATAAGTTTATTGTATCAACGGTAGTCAGTAGCGGACTCTACACAAACATGTACACACAAACAGTTTTCGTCTTGTTACTAGTGACCTTCGTGTTCGCATACCCCTCTTATTATGATACACTTAAATTTAAAGTGGGAATCGAATATGCTCGTAAGTACATTTTCTAACTATTTTTGAAGTGAAAACTTCTCTAGCGGCGTTGCGCACTTTTTTTGTAATGGGTAAAAACTTATAAACTCGAGTCAGGACACGTAAGATAGCGCAGGACGCTTGCGCAAATGTTCTTGTTGTCATGTTTGTGTGCGATAGCGCAATAAAAATTATTGTATTTTACCACATAAATGATAGTACTTTCATACTGATAATTAATTAAAGCAATTTGTGCAAAATTATTCCCTAACCATTCCAAAATATCAAAAATGCACAACGTTAATGTTCCAGTTTTCACTTCTGTCGGCACTTCCGAAGTGCTTCCGAAGTTTTTTTTATAAATGACACAGAGAATTTTCTTCTTATAAATCAAACAGATTTTAATCATATTAAGTATTATTAATATTTTAGAAAAACAATGTCATCTGTAGACATCCTAGCATCTAGATATAAACGCTGATAAACTCAGGTTGGGCTTGCATAAGTAAATTAACCTGCTACGTTACTCTCCATGATCTAACACTATAACAGCGAACTCTGAAATAACGGCGACAAGACAAACCAGAGGAAATGTAGACTTATCACAAAAAAATAGATTAACTTTAAAAAATGTGAAGGCACAACAATATTTTTTTATTTTATTTTATTTTATTTGATAGGAAAATCAACAGCTCAAGGTTAAGAAAATCAGAACTATGAATTAATAAAAAAAAAAGTAAAAAGTATCTTCACGCCCATATCCCCGAAGAGGTAGGCAGAGGTACAACCAAGGCACCCACGACCAGCCGAAGACACTAAGTCCCACAATGTGGTAGGTGGCAAGCCTATCGCCAACCGGGCACATTTCCAAATCCGACCAACTTTTTTTTTATTAGAAAATTGGGAAAATCCAATTTTCTTTTTGTTGGCCGACCCGGGATTCGAATGAACGAAGAGTCAATGGTGCCCGAAGATATTTTTAATAAATACCTATATAAGGTTAGCCACTTCACGCCTTTTTACCATTGAAAGCAGATGATGCTTTCTGCAAAGATCATCTCATACTACTCTTACTACGTACTCATCAGATCTGCTACTATATTTCAAGCGTTTACGTATGAACCTGATAAATTTTCTCTGAATCGCTTCAATGTGATTTATGTACGTAGCATAACAAGGGTTCCATAATTGTGAATCGTATTCTAATTTAGTACGTACGAATGCACAGAACAAAATCTTGATTATTTTAACATCGTTAAAATCTAAAGAGAGGCGCATCACAAAACCTAATGCCTTACAAGCCTTAGAAATAACTTCATCAATGTAAGTATTAAATAACAATTTGGAATCATGGAAATCACCCAAGTCGCGAACGACTGAATTTCTATTTAAATTGACTCCCTTTATGTAACAATCCAAAAGAATAGAGTGACTCTTTCGCGAAAATATTACAATGCTACATTTTGTGGGATTTAAATCGAGACAGTTGTTGACACAATATTCTTCAAGACGAAGAAGATCAAACTGAAGTGTCATTGCATATTTATATGATGTAATAACTGTGATGTTTGAAAGCATTTGTCGATGTTATTTACAAATATTATAAACAATAGGGGGCCAATTAAGGAACCTTGTGGAACTCCGCTGCAAATTTTGATCCAACTTGAGATATAATTACTAACTATTACAGCTTGTGATCGATTTTCAACATAGGATGAAAACCAGCGTAACAGGTTACCTTTAATACCAATATTAGAAGGCTTGGGTATTAGTAGATTATATTTAATTCTGTCAAAAGCCTTGCTATAATCAATGTAAACGACATCAACTTGAGCAACTCCATCCATTGCAAAATCAGATTGAAAAGAGTTAGGCGATTTTTTTAAAATCACGTGCTGTGATGCGTTACAAGACTGCTTAAGAGCAGGATACACCTATCATATCATATACCAACCTTTCAAATACTTTTGAAACGATATATAATTTTGATATAGGTCTGTAATTGGCTATATCATTCTTAGGTACTTTTTATGAATAGGAGTAACAAAAGCTCTTTTCCAAGCTACAGGTACTAAACCTTCATGTAAAGATCTTTTGAATAAAATAGAAGTCGATTTAGAAATAGACTTAGAACATTTCATTAAAAAATAAGCTAAATGATCAGGTCCAGTAGGTTTGTTTAGATCAAACTTCGAAAGTAAGTTAGACACTGCACTTTCATCTACAGCAATCATAGAGATATCTGCAGGTGATGGCGAGAGGGCTTCCGCATCACTGAAGTTGAAAAACATCGTTGTTGTATATATTATCTACTTCTGCTAACAATTTACTTAGTATTTCGTCCACGCGTTTTTATAATTATTTGACTCTTAAAGACATCTTCGACTAATATATATATATAAGAGAGTAGAGAAGAAGAAATAAGTAAGATAGACAGACAGACAGACACGCACATCCAAACAAACACGCATACACACATTTAGAGAGAAAGAGAGACTGGTCCAACTTATAACACTCCTCGTTTTTCGTCAAGGGCCAAAAATCCTTTTGCTTATTTTTTTCTAATTTAGTAAAGAACTTCTAAAGTTATATTAAATGACTAAGTCTGACCATGGGACTCAGTCGTCAGACCTCATGTTCTATACGGCGTGTCATGTTTGAAGATAACAAAGAGAGTTC
>NJDC01006299.1:4221-20594 GCA_002245475.1 Calephelis virginiensis
AATGTGGCTACAAATTGCTGCCCCACCCACCTTATTCGCCAGATTTAGCACCCTCGGATTATCATTTATTTCCAAATTTAAAAGAACTCTTGAGTGGCTCGAAATTTTCGACCAAAGGTGAGGTGATAGTCGCAGTAAACGACTATTTCGCCGACCTTCCGGAATCTTTTATTTTTCGAGGGGATAAACAAGTTGCAGGTCAGGCGAAAGAAGTGTGTTGAGCTAGATGGAGACTATGTTGAAAAATAAAAATAAATTTAGACCCACTTTTCTTTCATTTTCATGGTCGAGCTTAGAACTTTTGGATCCACCCTCGTACTTTTCCCGAATACACTTATCTATCAGAAAGCAAGGCCTTTTGAATACTTGCAAAGGCTATTGAAGATATAGCTTCTGTTGTGTGTAGCTCACTCTACTCTTTAAATCAGACGGTTCTCTGGCTCACATGGCTAAAGAGAAAGCAGATCTTCTTGCCTCTCTTTTTGTCGAAAATTTTCATCATGACGATGCGGAAAAAAAACCAACGCTCTTGCGGCTACGTCATGAAAAACACTCGCATTTCTCAAAATGAGGTTTTCCACGTACTCCGTGTGAATGAAGACAGGGGCCCCGATGGAGTTCTCGGTATAGTTTAAAGGACTGTGAGTCTGAGTTATCCCGAATTTGATACGTCTGTTTAGGCTTCTCCTTAGAGCTGGTAACTTCCCTTGAGAGATTGCCAACGTACAACCCATACCCAAGAAGGGACTCGTACTGTTCCTAACAACGATAGGCCAATGTTGATTACTTTCATAATCGGTGAAAATTTGGAGCGTGTGTTGAATAGCCAATTGTTGGCTTACCTGAAAGCCATTCTCAGTAATCGACAATACGTGTTTCACCTAAATCTATCTACTGGGGCTCTCCTTGTGTATGTTATCCACATTTCTGGTGACGCCTTTTAGCAATCGGGGGAAACAATAGCTGTTTCTCTTGATATCTCAAAGGTTTTTAAAAGGCTATGGCACGTAAGCCTTATTACTATTATTTTTTTATGATATTGGAAGCAAACAAGCAGACGGCTTTCCTGATAGTAAGAAATGCACGCCGCCTAGAGACACTAAAGGTGGTAAGGGTGCGTTGCCAATCTGAAACCTGGATGTTAGGTCTCAAACGAAAGTAATTGTATGGGTTGCCTTACCCTCCGAACTGGAGCACGCCAACAGAAGCGCTGACGTTATGGCAGCAGGAATAGGTAAGGCGGTGGTACTAATCCGAATGAGTTGCTGCGAAACTCTACTACCAAGGCAGATGTCACGGTGTTAGTAACGTTAAGCCTATATTATTATTAAATAAATATATTCCGGTATCTATTTAAGTACCTATTTCTATGTATAGTATCGTTGACTAACACCCATAACACAAGCATATAATTTGCTTACTTTGGGGTTAGGTTCAATTTGCGTGACTTGTCCAGGGGATATTTATTTATATATTTATTATTTATGCTCGCCTTTAACAAGCTGCCTGGTGGGAAGCAACCTTTCATCATACAGGATTTATCCTGTTCTTTTTGCCTGGATATAGTAAGTGTAAGTGACTAGACTTAGTAGTACTCATTAATGGGTGCTGCTTTTGCGTGCTGGTTCCGTTCTCTCTGCAACCTTATTCTTGAAGCACATTAACAATCTCATAGTGTTAAACAATGTATTGCTATGCAGATGACAGCACTGTTCTAAAGCGGTACTTCTCCAGCACCAAAGCCACAGATGAGCAAACTCGCATTGAAAGAAACCCATGATCTACTTAAAAAAATATTTTGGAAATCGGTTCCTAAATGATAGAGAAATCGAAATTTAATAAACGGTCAACCATTGGAAAAACTAGAGTAAATTTAAACCTATTTTTTTTGAAAAGAAAAAGAAAAAAAAAGAAAAAAATATTTATTTGCGGAATATGAGTGTTACAAAGATGTTACAAAATTATTTAAGCCTTCCTACATATTCTACCAACTTGTGGTGTGCAAATATTTTAATATGTTTTTAATTAATTATTCACAATTACTATTTACACACTGTTTTTTGTTTGTTTTGAGATTACATGATTATTTATTAATACACACAATTTTAGAATGTAAATTAATTTATCCCTATCTATATCCCTATCTATCTATATCTATTTGTCATTTGCAGATGCAATCTGGATCTAGTTTTTATATCTAAAATGAGTTTTAATCGTAATTACTATATTCACTTTTGCGTGAAAACACGATTGAATAAAATTACCTCAATAGAACTATTTGTCAAAAAGAATCGATATTTAATGTTTATGTGTTTATTATTAAAAAAAGAAAGATTCTAGCTATATATTTTTGAGCACTTTAAGATCATATGTACATTATTTTGTACATTTTTTCCTTCAAGACTAATAATGTAATAAGTACGTACTTATATCATGATGATTATTGAAGGAAAAAAAACGTTGCTCGGGATTGGATATGTGCCCGATTGGCGAGAGGTTTGCTACCTATCACATTGTGGGACTTAGCGTGTTCGGCTAGTCGTGGGTGCCCCCGTTGTACCTCTTCCGGGATGGGGGCGTGAATATACTTACTTATTAAGATAAGAAAGATATTTTTTTGACTTCATTGTCAAAAAATCAAACAAACTTATGCTGTGAAAGCAAGTGGTTAAGTTTTTTTACATTTGTTTGTTTTGAGTTACTAAATTTTTTTTAAATGTTGATGTCTTTTCTAGTTGAATAAATTAAATTAAAAGTATCTTCACGCCCATATCCCCGAAGGGGTAGGCAGAGGCACAACCAGGGCACCCACGGCTAGCCACCCACAATCTGATAGGTGGCAAGCCTATCGTCAACTGGGCACATATCCAATCCCGAGCAACGTTTTTTATTAGAAAATTGGAAAAACCCAATTTTCTTTTTGTTGCCCGACCCGGGATTCGAACCCGGAACCTCATGTAGTCAAGTCCAACAACTGAACCGCTAGACGCTAGACCGCTAAACCCCCAACACAAGAATTTAGTTTCCCTTTAAAAAGTAAAAAAATCGGTTGATCTTTCTACTTTCACCCCCCCACAACTTTTAAATGGCTCAACCAATTTTCATCAAACATATCTAAGAACACTTGCACACGAGTTACCTTTAATATAAAAAAAACTAAATTGGAATCACTGCATCCGTTCAGGAGTTGTGATGCCACAGACAGACAGACACGTCAAACTTATAGCACCCCTCTTGTTGCGTTGGGGGTTAAAACTGATTACCAGCACTTCTTTTCGAAATCGTAAAACTGTCAAGGTAATATGTTGATGCTTACCAGCGCCTATGCTTTACATTCTAAATGCATAGGCAGGCGAATAAATCCGAGATTTCTTCACCTCTCTACCAGTTTCGTATCTCTTATTTTTCTCTTTCACAAAGAGTTTGATGGTATTCTTCCAAAAACAGTTATTTTTTAAACTATGTCAGACTGTTCATACATTATTTTGCAAAATCATATATTTATATCTACACAGGTTTTTTTTTTATTTTCATCTGCTCGTCCTTCCATGCATTAACATCTTTGACTTATACATTTATACATTAAAAACATTTCTTTCGCGACATCCACTATGTAGTTTTTAAAGAAATTGTAACGTTAAACCAATTATACGTTCAGTAGGCACAAATTTTTCAACCTCTCATAAACATTTCTCTCATACTTGCTTCCTACACTCGGATCTAGCGATTTTTTACTCTTAATGCTTTTAAACCCTCCAAATGGAACATACACACACACACACACACACACGCATCCATGCACGCACTCACGCACGCACGCACGCACGCACGCAAACACACACACACACACACACACACACACACACACACACACCATTGCATCCTCTGATAAACAGACCATTATATCCTCTTCGCTAAAACTGACCGGCGAAACTCTAGTAATACACCAAATTGTGTCTGCGTGCCCTAATTTGTGCTCGACCTTCGTGGAGTACAGTCCAAATCTCGTGATGATGCTTCGGCTGCGAAGCGAAACGTACGTTGAATTTTTAGTAGTGTGTATATTGTTGTCTAATGAAACAGTTTAGTGGTGTGTGTATGTATGTATGTATGTATCAATATCAAATTCTATATGAACGTAGATGAAAATTTCTCACATTAACAATATTTTTGTAATTGTCATGTTTTCTTGTCTATTATAATCCTTGTGTGAAGAAAAGAGAAGGGTATAAGAGAAGGGTCATGTATTAATCGTGTACCTACTGCTTATTTTTACAGTATATTTTATTAAAATAAAAGCAGCCTTAACTACGTTTAATACACTATATATTTAGTAAACTGTCCACCAGTGAAAATTAGCTTAACCAATTTCTTAATTACCTCAAACAAATTGATGTACGGATAAATCTACTCTATTCTGTAGCTACCTACGTAATTAAAAAAATGACGGTTTTTAATAACAATGCACTAAATATTTTTCAAGGGTGTGCGGGTGTTTAAATTTGCTGTATTGTTAAAAATGTGATAAACGAATGACTGTCTACTAGTACTAATTAGAAAACGCGCGAGTGACGTCGCCCTTCCTCTATAGAACGACAGGTAGGATGATTTATCGTAACTAAATTCTAGTGTCATTTGTTTTGTTTGAAATTTTTATTTGTTTGAAATTTCGATATCTGATTTTCTCTATAATATTTTAATCTATCTTATTTCATTTATTAATAATCTATCTTATTATACACTTTATAAGGAATTATTTCCGTGTAGCGTCGCGCTACATTGTATGAAGACTTTGTTTATACTTTGTGCCTTTCATGAGCTTATGTCACGCCACCTTCTAAATAGGTGTTTCCTTAGATAGTGCAAATATGTGTTAATGGTTTGAGTTTAAATTAGTTCATTTTTGTGTATGCACCTACCTCATACAGTGAATCGCTTTTTGCAGATGCGCGATCTAACGGAAATACCGTTGCTTAATAAGAAGTTTTTTTTAAAAGACTGCCATTAAGCTACAATTTGAAGTAGCTGAATTTTTAGCCCTGATGATTCTGTAGAAGGGAAACTGGTAGGCTATTTATTTACTTACAATAATACATTTTAGATAATACGTTAAAAGTACAAATGTTTCTTCAATATAATAATAAATAAATATTTTTAAGTTTTACCGAGTGTCGACGATGTAAAATATAAATGCTAAAGATTAAAAAATCTCGTACTAACTTGCAAAGTCTTTCTTGTTCCGTTATCATAACACTTATTTGTCGAGCCCTTAATGCTGGATTTATCTCTTTCAAAGCTAATTTAAAGCGATGGCAGTAAACATCCATTTTCAGATAAGCATGATATGCCGTTAAACCCATGAAGCCCTCATAGCCAGTAAAACTAAACCAGGCGAAAGAAGCCCCGAGGAGCATGTAGACAAACATGATTTCATAAAACGGTGTCTCCAGCCTTTTTTCGGCAGGTAAAAAAGGTATCACTGTATCATGTATCATATATCTTATAGGGTTGTCACAAAAAAATAAGCTGTGTATGTTTGAAACTACTGCAATAATGGGGAAAATAATGTCCACACTAAACGTGGCAATGCACCAGAAAGATTCAAAGAAAATGCTTTGTTTGACCCAATTATCGATAATTTTATGATAGGATTGTGGTAGATAATTGAACATTTCGTAGTCTCGATCTATCTCTTCAATTAAAGCTGATGAGCATTTAATGTAGTAGCACATCACAAAAATCTGTAAGTAAGAACGTTTGTCCATGTTAAAAATAAGTAAAACAAACATGTTTGAACAAATGCCACGAGATTATCCACTCTCAATGTAAGAAAATTTTATTAGAGTAGGACATTGGCAGGATCAACAACTATCAAAAAAAGAGTCAGGTTCATCAGCTAATACGCCAACCTTGCTGACTGTCATGATATGTTCGTCATCAGAATTCGAAAAAAGGAGGTGGTTATATGTTTGTCTCCCATATTTTTTACATGGAATCAAAATCGTACAACGATATTTATACAATTTTATAAAAACACATCAGAAATGGAATTGAATATAATGTGATTTAAAAACTTTATCTGTGATTGCTTATAAAATCAATTTTTATGATAAATAAGTTACATTTAAGCTTATTAATAACTGCAACATAAAATGAAAAAAAATGACTTATACTTCTATTTAATAAAACAAAACGTCCGATCTTTGGTTAGGATCACCCTTATCTCACCTTAATCATCGGTAACTAAATTATGTTGACGTCTGTAACCTTTCGTCTCAAGCCGACGAATGCTCTAACCAATTGAGCTACTTTCTTTAAAATTTATAGAAATTTATCCCAAGCACAGGGCAAGTGCTAAAATAAAAATACGTTATGTTGACGTCCATTGTCTTAACTCTGTAGTGGTTGACGATGCTTTACGACATATTATGATTGTGTGCGTATATTTGAAGCTACTGTTCAATGTTATCATTATGTGCGTGCATCTAAACACAATAAAAATTGCACTAATTAAGACTGAAATAATGTATGGTGCCTCCCCGTGATAGACTTTTTGTAATATAAATTAGTTTACGTGTCGTTTCCTGTATGTATTACATAAACAATACTCAAAGTTTATGTTACGCAATTATCAGTGTTGTTAACAAAATCACGTTAAAATTTGCCAAACCGCTATTAAAATTGGACCAAAATTTTGCTGACAGTTTTGATGTATAACTAAACGTCAGTAGCGTTTTTTGCATAAAGTAATTTTACGAAAATAAAAAAAAGTTTAAAAACTTCATCACCAACCCAAGTTTATTTAGACAATACCACAAAAAAATTAAAAAAATATGTAACATTCTCCTAAATTACAGAAAAGGCGTCCGATCTTATGCGATCCTACCTCACCAAATAAGGCAAATAAAATTGTTCAGTGGGTGCAATTTTTTTTCTTTAACCATTCTTTACCTTTAGGAAACAAGCCAAAAAGGGTCCACCAATCGTAGTATGACGAATCATATTTACAATATCTCCTCGAAGCCAGCAATTATACATGTCTATAAGAATAGCAGCTACCAATGGAAAAAATAATGCGAACACAATCACTGGAAATAATACATGAAATGGCGTATTAGCAGCAATACATTTTAATTGAGATCACCTCTGTGGTCTAATGGACCAGTATTGAAGTTGACTACACGAAGCTGCAGGTTAAATTACCTGGTCGAGCAACTTCAAAACGTGTTTTTTTCAAATTTATAACTAAAACATTATTGTCCGGGGTCGCTTAACTTTTACTTTTTTTTTATTTTTTTATGATAATGGAAGATAAACAAGAAGATGGATTTCCTGATGGCAAGAAATTCACGCCGCCTAGAGACACCAAACGTGGTAATGGTGCGTTTCCAACCTAAAGGTTGGGATGTTAGGCCTCGAGCAAAAGTAAGTTTATAGGCTACCTTACCCTCCAAACCCGAACACGCCAACGGCAAGCATTGGACGCTATGGGGACAGGAATAGGTAGGGCGGTGGTACCAATCCAGGCGAGTCGCTGTGAAACTCTACCACCTAGTCAGATGTCACGGTACTAGTGACGGTAAGCCTATATGTTCGCCTTTTACGAGCTGCCTGGCAACAAGGCAGTTGGTCTATTCTGCAAAGGAGCCCGGCCCTATAACATTATTGGACTTTAGTGCGGTTGGATATTCGTGGACGGGTTAAAATTCTACCTATTTCGCTTGGATACAAGTGAAGATACATTTTAATTTTAGTAATTATCTATTTTATCGTGGGAAATTATATATCAAGGGCAGCAAAATAACAAAAGTCTCAGATTAAGATTGTTGTTGTTTGAAGCGAAATTAAAACGGAAAATTGCCATAAGCCTTTTTTAGTGCCCAACGATATAGCCGCAATGTTACAACATCGTTTCATTCTCCTTTCACTGTAGATAAAAGTTAAACCTCTTACGTTAAGGATGTTTGGACAACGATAGCTGTTCGCTAGAATAGGTTAGCCGATGAATCGATACCCATAAAAGTTACTGTACAGCACTTTACCATCAGTGGTCTTATTTTTTCAGCTTGGCAATAGGTTGGCAAAAGTCTCAGATTAAGTATTAAAGCTTAAATTAAAGCTTTTGTTACTGCCTAAAGGACGCATGTAGCTTTTTTTCTCGATAAAGACGCGATGATGCACATCGTTTAATTTCTTTTTCACTGTAGATGGAAGTTAAGCCTGCGACCTTCTTCTTACTATAAGGATGTTTGGCCAACGGTTACTTAGTTGGTGGCACGAATAGGTAAGCCAGTGGATCCTTACCCAGAAAAGTTACTGTTCAGCACTTTCCCACCAGTGGTCTTGTTTTTTAATGACCCGTATGTTATCCTTTTCTTTGGAATGCTGTAAATGGTCTATTCCAGGTCTATTTTAGGAGACAAGGACAGACGTGGTGAAGTTTACTAAACAATTATGAATTAAATTATGCTAAATTACCTCCCCCAATTAAACTTCTTTTGGTTCTCATTTTATCTGGATACAGGAAACAAATAACCATAAAAAATGGTATTTTCTTAAAAGTTTCAGTGAATGATCCATATTTTCGTTTATCTGAAACTAATAGTAACAAATACCTCCAATACCTCTAATATAAATTACGCAAAGTGCTAACCCTAAAAACACCTAATTTACTCGTATTGTAAGTTTATATGCCCATAATATTTACACATAATATCACAAAAACATACTACCACTTACAATTTAGGTATTGGTGGTAATTTAGCATCAGGCTTACTAAACTAATATAAAGTTGTCGCTATATTTATATATTTTATTGACCCCCCCAATAAAAACAGACAAAGCCCCGTGTTGGTCTGTGCTTTTTTTGCAGAATAAACCATCTACCTTCCTCTTAAAAGTCAAACAAAGGCTTATCGTCACTAACACCGTATTGTATCACTAGGTAGAGTTTTGCAGCGACTCACTCGGATTGGTACCAACACTTTGTCTATTCTTGCCGCCATAACGACAGCACTTGCCATTGACGTGTTCAGATTTTAAGCATAAAGTAAGTGGTATACTTCCTTTCGACCGAGGCCTGACATCCCGGCCTCAGGATGGTAATGCACCATTACTAACTTTGGTGTCTCTAAGCAGCGTAAATTTCTTACTATCAGGAAAATTGCTTTCCAATATTATAAAAAAAACACGTTGTGTGCTGGCAAACTACTTTCTATGCGAAATTTCTGTAGACGTATTTATGTACTTACTTTTATACTTCGGAATAATATATTTATTAAAAACGTTACGTAAAGTAAACATGGCCCTTAGGTTTGTTTTATTAGAAAAAGAGAATGCTCTTTTTGCCTAAAATCAGTTTAGTTAGTGATTAGCAGAATTACCACCATTAACTATACATTCCTGCGAAAATAATGTCAGTGCTTGCTAGACCAATATAAATATTAACAGTAGTAAAAAACATTCAAAAACGGCACAATCACACAAAGTACAAACATGCGCATCGACGATGTCCCTATACAGCGTTACCGTCTGACTATGCCCGGATTTCAACTAAAATCTAGTAGACTTCTTCGCATTTTTCAAATTTTTGCATTAATATGTCTGAGGTTACGCTTACAAGCCAAACAGAAGCTACTGGGCCGAGAACTCACAACTAGTGGGCGTAGACTATTCCTCCATAGTAAGAACAGCCTCTGTAGGAAACCTGATCGACTAGATCCTCACAAGCATATCGTAAAACTTTTCACAGCAGTAAACTACACAGTAGCTACTCAATCACTCACTACACTGTACACAAACATTACCATACTCGCACACAAACAACCATAGCTTACACCCTTTAGTTGTTAAGCAAACCATCGTAAGCTTTGGTGTGAGCCATCTACTGTGCTTTTGTTATGAAAACACTACGTAAATACGTCGCGGTATGCGTGTTTACGCAAATCCCTAGAAGAAAAAGAAGCTGGGGGTTCCACCCCGCCCCACAGCTTAAGTTTCAACCAACTAATGCACCCCAAAGTCGGCTCACAACCCTGGCCTCCACCAGATAATAATTGAATTAACCTCAGTCTTTTTAGGAGTCAGTTAAAAGCGAGTTTGAGGTGTGACTATGACTTACATGGACAGGCCTCAACTAACTAGACCTGAAATTCATTTATTTTCAACCAAACACCTCAAATTAAAATATCTTTTGTTCAAAATAAATTCGATTCATTAAAGAAGTATGTATTGTACAACAAACCTTGTGAATCCATTTTTTAATTTGTCTAATTTATCAAACACAGAAAGTTATCATTTAACACAAATCGTCAAAATACTTATTTTGTATATTGCTAAACGCTATTTAACAGCTTGGTAACCTTATAATGTATCATGCAAGATTTAGTCTTTATGCCAGAATGATGGTGATTATTTTATGTGATAATAATAAAACAGAAAATCACTGACTAGCCTTTTGCATTCATATACATGGTGATTTAAGATAGGAAGAAATACACTTTATTATTTCCTTTCTGACATTCTTATTATTTCTGTTTTAGAGTTTACAAAATATTTATCTGAGGGCACGGCAGTGCCCACACCAAGACAAGCAAATCAAAGCGTAATGCACTACCTAACCTGTTTTCGAAGCGTTTCCCCCCTCAATTGTTGCAGTATCTAAAACATTTCCCTACTTTTAGCATTTATCGATACCTTTTTACTTAGGATTTTAAACTTAAATCGTCGCGAATTAATAACATTTTTAATTCAAAATGTTACCTTTTTACTTTATCAAAATCTTGGGCTTATCACCTACTTACTGAGAATAGTCTTAAGCCGAATCCCAAATATGTTCGTGGGCATGACTTTTTGTTCTCCATAGATCCTAACTCTAACAATCCTCAAATGTGAGAATTACAATAATTAAGTTAGCTTTTGCTAGGGAAACAAGGATTCAAACCTTGTGATTCTTGGGGGGCTCAGTACCTTGGGGAAGCTAATTGGACCATGTAGGCTGTTTTCCATACTCTTCCATATAAGAGAGCGCCAGAGATGCTTTAACCGCAGGCAATGCCGATACTAACCCTATTGGTGTGTCTATCGAAATTTTCATCCATGTGAGATGACGGTGTCATGTCTATCGGCTTATGATCACGAACCGAGGGTCTTGTCTTAATTAGCTGGACCGCGAGAAGATAATCTCTACAAAAATCCCTGAATCCCAAATGGCGACACACTGCGAGGGGTGGATGACTGGCAGGTACAGTTAGTCGCTATTGCAGACCCGGACTGGACGCAAGTTCGGATCATAGATACATCAGTCTGATTCGCTAGAATTAAGTCTTTAAGAATTAAGAATTAACATAGAATTAAGAATTAATATAGAATTAATAATTAACATAGAATTAAGAATTAACATAGAATTAATAATTAACATAGAATTAAGAATTAACATAGAATTAATAATTAACATAGAATTAAGAATTAACATAGAATTAAGAATTAACATAGAATTAAGAATTAACATCTGAAGGAAGTGGGCTATGGCTTGCTCTGGCTCAAGAAATTTTCACAGGAGTCAGTGTGTTCACAAGGTACAAGGCGTTGGCTGTCTCCCTAGACATTGCTAATGCCTTCAAAAGCCTTCCACATGGAACCATACAGGAAGCACTTCGTTATTATGGGCTGCCTCTGTATCTGCAAGAGCTGTTGGTTGATTCCTTTTCAGGACTGCAAGGTCCTGGTGGGTGGGCGCGATGAAATGGAGCACCATTGCGACTCCTGTGCCGTCCCACAGTGATCGGATCCGGGCCCACTTTTGTGAGATATAGGCTATGACTGGGTCCTTCGTGGCAGGCTGCCTAGCGATATCCGGATAGTGGGCTACGCGGACGATAATATACTGGTTGTAGCCAGGGCGGAGGGACCTTGGAGAGGCGTTCTGGTTTACCACGGTGGGAACAACCCACTAGGGGTCGACCGCATACGCTCTCTGGGGTTGGAGGTAACCCTCTCCAAGACCGAGGCCCTGTTAGTTCATTGACCGTGGGTGCTACTAGATGGTGTCCCGGGCCGGGATGGGACCCAGATGAAGCAACAGATAAGTCACACTTCACTCGGCTATCCCCGAGAGTTCAGGGAGCCGCCGCTGCATTGGAGAGGCTGCTACCTAACGTGGGAGTTACGAGCGCCAAGTGCCGACGATTGCACCCCGGGGTGATCCGGAATATGGCCCTGTATAGGGCACCTGTCTGGGTAGACGCCATCGTTCGCGTCAACAAGACCCTGCTGCTACATCCGCAGCGGGTCATTGCAACGAAGGCGAAATGCGGGTATCGGACGGATCATGGACGGCAGCATGTGTTTTTGCCAGTGATCCCCCCTGGGAGCTCTAAGCGAAGGTTCTCAGGTACCTACACAACTTTGTGTCGACAGCGAGATTTTGCACATGTGAAGGCAGGCATGGGACTCTATGTTGGAGCGGTGGAAGGAGGACCTGGTTCCACCGGTTCCGGGACCGAAGAAGACTATCAGGTCGGTCTTCAAAGAGTGGATGTACGTTATATATAAAATATATTTTTTTAAATTTTTGACTAATCTCTAAAATGGGTGGACCGATATTAACGGTAGCTGATGTAATAAGGAGTAAATTAGGCTACTTATGTTTAAATAAAAAGTAAACTAACCAAATAAGATTTTTGTAGTGGAACGGATAAAGTTGTGAACATAGCTAATATTAAATAAAACTTAATAAAAGCTGCTGATTTACCAGCGCTCTTTCCCAGCGTAGGCAAAAATATTGTCTACTATTGAAGTTAATTTCTAGTGGCTTTGGCAAGTACCTACTAGTTAAAATTTGTGAAAAAACACAAGCTTACTTTTTTTCAACTTAAACAGCATTGTTTTCGTGTGTATTTTGTGGAACAATGTAAGTAATTAAGTTTTAACATTGGTACACGATAAGGTGGAAAACCTTCAAACTTTTCTAAGTGTTATTTAGTATGCTTGTTGTAGAAGCATATCTGTAAAACTTTATTTTAAGCACTTTAACTGAGTAACCATTAGAAGACGTGTATTCAACAATAAAACATAAACAATAAAACATATTCTATAACTCATGGTCAGTAAAAGTGTTTTTAGTATGGCATCTAAATATGTTAAAAATAAACAGTGTCTTCCTCAATTTACCTGGGATCTCCTATCCAAATCCAGACTTGTGAACAATGAGATTTTATCAAAGCTCATGTTCTTTTAAATGAATAAAAAAATAAATTGGTTCACAAATGACGGAGAAATCAATTCACAACTAAAAAAACACCGGAGTCGAACATATAACGAACACTTTTTGTTATAACGTCGGTTGAAAAACATATTATCTTACACCTTTTACCTCGTCATCGGTAACTAAAGCTACGATGATCTACTCAATTTATAGACGTGAG
Organism: Calephelis virginiensis; assembly: GCA_002245475.1. Classification (NCBI taxonomy): domain Eukaryota; kingdom Metazoa; phylum Arthropoda; class Insecta; order Lepidoptera; family Riodinidae; genus Calephelis; species Calephelis virginiensis. The sequence goes on from NJDC01006299.1 coordinate 17,646, forward strand.
ACGTAAACATATTGGGGGGCAAACAAATTTCCTGATGGTGTGAAATTCAAGCCACCTAGCGACACCAAAAGTGGTAATGGTGTGCTGCCAACAGTAGACCGGGATGTGAGGCCTCAAGCAAAATCAAGTTTAGCGGCGACCTTATCCTCCAAACAGAACACGTCAACGTCAAACACTGACGTTAAAATGAAGGAATAGGTAAAGCGGTGGTACCGATTCGGGCGCACAGAATCCCGGACCAATACGGAGTAGCAGCCTTCTTTTAACGATTAAACTTAAAAAAATAAAACCCTTACAAAACTTTATGTAATTTAGCTAAGAATCATCTCGATCAGCAATCAATCAAAAAAACTGTATCAAAAAGGCCCTTTCTTTCCAAAGTTATGATGCCAAAGACATACATCACTCACGCACTCAGACACGTCAAACTTAAAACACTCCTGGTTGTTTTCAGAGATAAAATGACTAAAGTGTGTATTGAATCGTATGATCCTGGGCTGTCAAAACATTTTTTTTAACCGAGTTTAAAAATACGAGTAGGTTTTCAATCTGTAAACCGATTTTTTAAAGATATTATATTTCTTTATGTATGTACATCAATTTCGTCGAGGTTTCTGAACCGATTTACGTAGTTCTTTTTTTGTTTGATGCGGAATAGTTTTGAATTGGTCCCATTATTATTATTATTAGTATAAAAGAGGACTGGTCAAAGAATCCCGAAGATCACTGCGACCTTGACAGATTTATTGTGATACTATTCATTAGGCTTACATAAGTTCCGCAAGGCCGACAGTCACTAGGAACTTTACAATGTACTTGGGACTTATCAACTTAATATCTTTGGGGTTAATTATGTGCCTACCCAGAAGTCTACTTCTTACTTGGTTAAGTTCAGGGCACTCACAGAGTATGTGTATTGTCATTTCCTCTTCCTCCAAGCAAGCTCTACAATCAGGTTCTTCTGCTAGGCTCATTCTGCTTAAATGTTTGTTGAGTCTACAGTGTCCTGTTAACGCTCAGACTAAGATCCTGAGCTCTTTTCGTTGCATGTTCATTGCAATCGATGTAAATTTGGTGCAAAACCCCCTGACAAGTGTTTTAGCGTGCTGTTGGCCTACAGTTTTCAGCCAGTGGGACACGCTTTCTTGCCGGGCCCAAATCTTGAGCAAACTTCTAGAAGTGCTTCTGGCAATCCCACATACCGGTTCAAGTCCTGTGGAGAGAGCGTCTGAGCCCCTTCTAGCCAGTTTGTCTGCAGCTTCATTTGTCTTAACACTTGTGTGTCCAGGAATCCATCCAAGAGTTACTTTGTTGAAATCTCCAAGCTTGTTTAAGACTTGAGCAGATTCAAAAGTGAGCTTGGATTTAAACTTTACGAATTGCAGTGCTTTCAAAGCTGCCTGACTATCCGACAGTATAATTAAATGCTTATGAGAGTAGGAGCTTGCTTGCCGGGGTCTGAATATAGACGTGGCGTGTGCGTTTTTTCGCCACCAGAATGTCCAATTGTATGGGAGGATCTTTACCGTGGCTCGCTCCTGGAAAATGCGTGCACAACATGAGCTCCAACGTTTCCTGGGCGGTGGCCGTGAAAGAACCGTCTGGTGCTTTAAGAGTCCCAAACACCGAGATGGAGTTTTGGTAAAATTTTGTTAATTCTGGCAATGTGAGGAGCACTAGTGACTTCCTCACATAATCGCTTCCAGGACCTTCTCTTCGCCTTTCTTAACTCTTTGTTAAATGTAGTAAGCGCTTTCTTGTACGCACTCCATTTATGGTCTCTTTTAGCTTTGTTAAAAAGAGATATAGCTTTGCGCCTAAGTCGGAGCAGGTTACTATTTCACCATGGTGCGTCTGAGGCATCCACAGTTTTTAATAGGCAGTTTTTATGACATGTTTCAAGCAAGCCTGTCTCCATTAGTTCATTGGCAAACTCCAGTTGATCCGGAGATCTGATTGTTTTCGGTGCTCCATTTAAATACCCTTTGAGGTCCTCACAGAACGAACAGCCGAAAACTAGTCACTAAAGTTGGAGAATGACCTTCGTTCAATACCAAAATGTTGTTAGTCAGCAGGAAGTCAAAGAGGAATTCACCTCTCAGGTTTGTGTTAGTACTACCCCATGAAGTGTGATGTGCGTTACTATCGCAGCCAATCAGCAGCTCCGTTTGTTGTTCCTGGCTGTACTCTATGAGGGGTGCCAGCTGAGTCATTGGAATAAGCCTCTGCCCGGGCGTGTCTGGGAGGTATACCGAGCATATCACCGTCTTCATTTCTTCTTTACCCGGCAGAGCTATATAGGCAGCAACAATGTCATCTGTGCACATACATGGAATAGGTACGAAATTTAAGTTTTTCTTAAAGATAACACAATACCTAGGCTTAGTGCCATTTTCCTAGTAGAAGAAATTACCTGCCGATCTTAAGCCCATTACCGTGTTCCCAATAATCGATGGTTCTGGTATTACGGCAATGTCCAATCCATCTTCTGAGAATTTCTGTGTCAGCAGGGCACTTGATGCCTTGGCGTGATGAAGGTTGACTTGGATAATTTTCTAGCATTTTTTCCCCTATATGTATATATTAGTGTATATATATCTATATCTTTGCCAAATCAGAAACACCCCTATGCAACTCTTTTTGTCATCAAGTTGAGAAACAATTGAGTTGGTTAAGCACCTGACTGCATCGACTGTTGACTTGTTTTGTCTAAATCCATACTGTGCTTGGGATATTATATCATTAGTTTCTAGGTAGTTAACCAGACGCCTGTTTACAACTTTTTCTCCAATTTTAGACAAGGCACTAAAAAGTGAGATCGGTCTGTAATTGGAAATTGTATCTTTTGGTCCTTCTTTGTATATAGGAGTAATTGATGCTGTTTTCCAGATATCCGGGAAACACCCCGTTTTCATACTTAGGTTAATTATGGAAGTAAGTGGCTCTGCT